>OZ024906.1:17650427-17778966 GCA_964017125.1 Flabesymbios commensalis
AATCCATAGCTACATATTTACGTGTCCCTTGTGTATCTATAAAAACATAATTTCATGCCACTGGCTGATTAGATCATGTATTTAATACGGATCATGTATCATGGCCACCGCACGTGGATGTGGGCAGTAACACATGACGCTGTGACAACGTTTTCTAAACGTTGGGGCGGATGAAACAACATTGTCACAGCGTTGGAAAAACCAATCGTACTAGCAGGACGTTGAAACAAATATTGATTTGTTGTTGGCCTACCGTTTTCAACGCTGGGCCAGAAATAGATCAACATTACGTCAATGTCTCCAGTTTGGTGTACAGCTGTCCCAGAAAACACAAGACGTTGACCCGATGTTGTTTTATTGTTGTTGTGCTGGTGGTGGCCCACCATCTACGACTCTGGCCTGACATTAAGCCATCATTAGATCAGCTGCCTGTGTTTGCTGTATGAGGATCATGGGGGGGGGGGGGGGGCGGGGGGGAGGTCAACAGGGAGGAGAGGTTTAATCCATATGGTCTCAGTATAAATGAGAAGGAATTCACGGATAGCTGGTTTCAGCAGGGAGAGGGTTAATCCATGTGGTCTCAGTATAACCAGAGATTGTAGTATGAACAATCTCTGGTATAACCGAAAAGGCATTCACAGCTGGTTTCGGCGGGGAAAGGGTTAATCCACATGGTTTCAGTATAACTGTACAGGTATTAGCGGATTACGGGACTACGTAAGCCCCACAATCTCCGGCACATTGACTTGAACTCCAAACACCGCCGCCTGGTCGTGAGATAATATATCCCTTATTATACAGCTACAGTGAAATTAAACAATTTTTCTCACACTCTGTGCAGTTTTCTCCCGCACTCAAATGAGCACCGTTTGCATATCTGACAGAGATAATGAACGAATGAATGAATAAATGAATGAATGAATGAATGAATGAATGAATGAATGAAGCCGATCACGCTACCTCTCGGTCAATGAGCCTCCCCAATACTGATTTTTTACGAGAGGGCGGGCAAAAAATCTTAATACCAGAGCGCTGGACGAATCCGCGAGCTCCGGCGTGACAGTCAAGCAGCGTAAACCACTGCTACTGGTATCAACTTCTTACGCTCACTCTGTTTATAAATCTCTCAGTCCATATATAGTTACAGTTTACCTGTATTTGATATGAAATGAAATGACGGCTAGCGATTGCTGATTCTGTCATGCGACAGGAATATACCAATCCTAATTGGTTGGGGTTAAATTTGAAGTATTGACCACATTATTTTGATCTACATACTAGAGAGTAGATATGTTGCCTACAAGTTGGCTTGGCCCTGGTGTATTGGTTAAAGCTGCCTGCTTGAAAAATCGGAGATCACCGTGTTCGTCTCGTAAAGATGCAATATTGTGGGGGGCCTCCGTGACCGAGAGGTAGCGTGCTCGGCCTAAGACCGTCAGAGATCGAATTTCGAATATTTTGTCTGGGGAACAGTGTCATCTCATTCATCTCACCATCCTCAGGACGATCCTGTGCACAAAACCCCATTCATTCATTTTTGTTGGATATAAATTGCAGAGCATTGCTAATCACCACTAGCCATAATATGTTCACACCGATAAAACTGATCAGATTCAAAGGGTCAATATATCGACCTCTAGCAGCCAAAGGGTTGTCTGTGCCACTCATATGAGCGTAAAAATAAAGGACTATAGATCTTATCTCATATAAACAGGGGTTTTGTTGTCACGATGTATTGAAAGTGATATAAAAAAATAATTCCTGCCACTTCACCGTTGCACAGGAGGGTTTATGATACAATGAGCATTCACTTCATACAATCTGACAATGAATGTTCTTAATAGGTCCATACCCCAGACATCTAAATTACCTAGATAGACTATTGAGATCATTTGATATTGCTGGATATAAGCATTGCCGTTCTTTAATTTACTCGACCCCTGGAACTACTGTGTAATTAGCGCACGCCGAAAATTTACCATGATACGCAACTTCACGTGCGAGGAGCCGATAAAAAAACTGACAATGCAGTCACTCATGCAAAGAAAATTAGAGTGAAGACTGCCATTTATAAAAACTCATAGATTGTAATATGACAATAGTTTGTCCGATACTCGCCAATACAGGCAGTGAATGTCTTGGATTATTCAAATTTGATCATTATTTGATAGATTTTATTCACGAATATGTTTTGTTACGTTTGGAAAAAGAACACTAGCTGATATGTGCCGGATTTAAAGACAGTCAATCACTATTGACCCCCCCCCCCCCACACACATACTGATTAAAATGTATCCCCGATAAAATATAATCATTTATTTCACACCAGATATCACCACTCCAGACATCACGAGGCGGCCAGCGTTGAAGACGATGGGCCAGCATTAACCCAACATTAGGCCAGCCTTTCGTGTTTACTGGATACACAGCCTCACACAACATTAAAAAATAACCACAGATTAATCTACCCCTCTCCTGCACAACCTCTGTCTATTTTATTCTAGTGAATTTTATTCTGTGGTCTTTCCATCCATTACAAATAATAATTCCAACTTCAAAAGGTACGAGAATATGATGCAATACTTAAAAAATAGACATCTCCAAATTATATTGTTTTATTTCCTAAATGTTCACCTGAATGTGTTTTATATGAGTATACAATTATTAACTGTGTATCTATATATATATATATGTGTGAATTAGCCTCTTGGATCGAAAAGTTAACAGCCAACTTAGCTCAATAGATAATCCTCATTGCTCTATACTCTTCAGCGCTGAAGTCATTCAAGTCCAAAGATCCCATCACAACAGTCATTAACCGCCATGAGTTGGCCGTTCACATGAACGACTCCTGATTAATCTGGCGAGGGCGGACGGAGAGCACAGTCACCAGTGACATGGCAAATGAACCACCCTGATACCTGATAATGAGATATATATGAGTAAAAGTAATTCAATAGATGTCGCTGGCCATTAGCCCTTTACCCACTATTTTATCTATTTTTTTTTGTTATGTACACTGAGTTGATTATTCTGGAAGAAATAAAGAGATGCCTGGATTATTTGAAGGAAACCTTTTTTTGTATTTGTTTGCGCAGAAACTCAACCTTTTAATGTAAGGAAATCGTCTACGCCATATATTCTAGGCAAGGGATGGGAACAGCACATTTTAAACAGACAAGAAATGCTATAGATCCCGTTTTATCATGTTTATATATATAAACTGTCATCACAAGCAGATTGATATAAGCAATGCGGTAAGCCATAAAGCGTATCCAAAAAGCTTCTGAATGTGACATAGGCCAAGATAAATATATACTCTCTTATTATTTCATTTGATGTCAATGTTTACTGCTGCCATGTGTACATGATTAAATAATTTATGTCCGACCGAATACGTGCTGTTCTGAGAAGTCTATTTTGTATTTATGGTGACATTGATTCGCTCTCCGTGTCGACAGCTGTCCTATATACTTGTATGGTATAATTAAAGTAGGTATACGGTAATGATATCAGATGCCACAATATGTACTCTAGCGACATCGATAACAATGAGACGTATTACATTGTTATAAGTGTATTGTACTCTAAACGTTCAGAGCTTCCATGTGTATAGGGGCCTACATTATTCGCTCTTTTCCACATAACAAAAGAAATAAAAATTCTGGTATTTTAATTTTGAATGTTCAAGACTATAATACATTTACTAAATGTAATCGTCAGTTTCCCGAAAAACATGGACGTTGAGCCAATGTTGGTTTAATGTTTCATTAATATTTTTGTTTCAAAATGCTAATATTTCAAAATATATCATGGATTTTTCTTGACAGAATGACAATTATTATAGCTTACAGAATTAAAAAAAAAGTTCTACTTGTATTTATTAGATATGTTTCTACGCTTTGCAGAGTAATAATATGTAGTTATTTTATCTCGGGAAACATATATTAAGTATATCATTTTTAAACTTGTTATACTTATTTTTCCTTTACATAGATGTATATGAACATAGTTGTTGCCTAGCTTGCAGAGGTTTTTATAAGCCTGTTCTAGCGCAGCACGACCAATGTTGTATATAGACTACTGTATAATATTATAATGATATAATATATGTTTTTGTATCTGTATTAAATATATGTATTGGTCAAAAGGTAAATAAAAGCTGAATCTACATCACCCTATCTTTGGTTCTGTGTTGTCTTATCATTTTTTTCAGGTAGAATCAGAAAAAACTAAGATTTATCTTTAACTGCTAATCAGTAAAGCGCTTAATTGAGGAATTTTACATTTGCACCCACTTGAAGTTGTGTCTCGCTGCCGCGATCCACAACTTCATGTTGGTGAAAATTACTAATAGTTTAATTTGAGGGCAAACATTTTCAAATCTTGATGTTTAAACAGTCATTTCATTCCCAATAACTAATCATACAGATTAAAAACGACTATAGTCGTGTTTAGTGCCTCAAGGGTTAATCTATACGCATAGCTATGCTAAATATATATTTTTAAAATTGTTATGTATTTTTAAATATTGCGTTAACAAGACAGATTTCAATCATGTTTTGTTTTGGTGTTCAGGCTGCAGAAAACTATAGTATTATATAATGACCAGATCATAAATGCGAGTGTAGATATGTCATATTTTACCATGTGATCCATCCACAATCAACCGAGTTTTTTCACCGCAGCATATTCAAAAAACATCCTGAATAAAAAGTGACTATATAGTATGTTGTGACAACTCTATTTGACAAAGGTGAAAAATCCGCAAATAATGTTGTCTGACTTCGTGCCAACAATAAAGAGAATAAAGAAAGGATTTGTGTAGCATAATGTTCTACACGGGTACTCCCTACGAAAGTATGTCAGCCCAATATTAGATCAGCATTGGGCAAAGTATGATGGCCGCTCCTGTACAGAAAGCAAACATGGCAACACAGACATACATCACGTTAGAATTCTATACAATAACAAAAAAACTAGTTGAATGCCCTTGGCTAGGTGACACCCTTTTAGTCAGAAGGCCCATTAGTCAGAAGGCCCGTTAGTCAGAAGGCCCGTTAGTCAGAAGGTCAAACAAATTTCACAACTGAGAGTAAAACCTGTAGAACCCCATAGAGATCAAATGGTGCGTCTCTAGGATATTAGTATATACTTTCGCCTATTAGTTGTTAATAAGGCGATATGATCTTGATATGATCTTAAAAAAAAAATCACTGGCGGTTCGTAGTTTGCACATTTATATTAGAAAACTAGCATTATTAATGACTGGCTGGTTGCTTGGTTGGGTTATTTTCAGCAATCTTTTTTTTGCATATATAAACTTTACTGAAATATATCTGAAATGTGTGTCATGAGAAACCCCACAATATTTCTCAACTGGAATTGAGTTTGTAGCCATTTATGTTAAGCGTTGATAAATGTATAATTTTGCTCAGAATAAATAATAAATTGTTTGTCCAGCTATTCTGATAACTAGCATTATTTATCGACTCTATTGTGTGGAAAGGTATATTTGAGAAAATGAAGTTTACCTAAGCACGGGAGAACTATTGTATAATGTGATTGCAGTATATTATTACCGTACTAATTAAGACGAGCGCAGAATTAGAATCCCATTATAATCTGTTAGTAGTATCTTCTTATCTCGACCATTTTTTCTAAGCAAGTTTAAATTATCACGTACTCTCGTTTGAAGCAGTATGTTGATCATATTGCTTGTTCATATTTACATTGTGCTAAACTGTTCAAAGACATGGAGTGTACATTGCTGCCTGCGATATGAAATTATTATTATTATTATTATACTATCTGGTTCCTATGTAGAAAATTGACTATTATTTACAGGAAACTTGGCGATAACCACTTGGTCTACTTATTATGGGTATTTTTTCATTCATTGAAGCTGGAAATTACGTCAGCAACATTAGGTTCAAAAACATAATACTCTTATTAACGCAACCCTTATGCAAGTGCTAGACGTTGTTACTGGCACAAGTAAATAAATAAAGACAAATAATTGGTCATAGGGCTGTTCACAAATTAGTCCAGATGATTTGGTAATTAGCTGACTTTCTAACGGGCCTTCTGACAAACGGGCCTTTTGACTAATCATCCTTACTTATTTTCTGACTATCGGGCCTTCTCACAATCGGGACTTCTGACTAATCATTCTTACTGGTTTTCTGACAAACGGGCCTTCTGACTAACGGGCCTTCTGACTAATGGGCCTTTTGACTAGCGGGCCTTCTGACTAAAAGGCGGACACCCTTGGCTATGATATTTAAAGATGCATAACTGTTTTGTTTATTTCGACAGAAATAACCTAATATGTTCAAAACAATCTTTCATATATTTTTAAAGGCTTTATAAATGCACAGTATCGATGTAAATATAGCTGGATTAGATCACAACGCGATACACCATCAAGTTATATGGTGTGGGAAATCGGTCCGTCTGTGTACAATGTGTACGTAACAGTGGTTAATTATGGGCCAATATAATGTTACATTAGACCAGCATCAAACCCCTTAATAACAAACACGAGACGTTGAGCCGCACTGGCCTAACGTTGGGTCAGCCTCGTAGACGATGGGCCCGAATTAGTCCGACGTCGGTTCAATGCCTCGTGTTGACTGCGATGCCAAGCCCACACAAACCACCGGTTAGTGTCCTAAGACTATAGTTATTTTAATTTACCGCATTTCGCAATTTATATCACTACATATGTGATGACTAACGATGAATAAAATAGTATGATATTTTCGAATAGCATTGTCACTATATTTTGAAATGCCCGTGAGGTATCAAATAAAAAACTACAAATGTTCTTCAAGAAAATCACGAAAATCAAAAGAGCGAAAAAGATGATTTACATCACTGAATTTTGTGCTAATTCCGACTAAATTTCATACGGTCTGGGGAGAGCGTCTTAATGGCGGGCCAAAGGCTCAGATACTGGCCCACACTTAAAAACATCATACTAAGTCCTATTTTTCAAGTGAGTAAAATTCTCCATACCGGTACCCAAATTGAACATGATAGCAGATATCACCCATATCACAAAAAGTAATAACTCCTGATATGTCTAACTGACATGAGACAATACACTTTGTACTGTGAAATGTATCTATGCTCACTTAAAAAATAATAATATTTTTAAAAGTCTTCCACTCTTTTTTCAATGATGACCGTTATCTGCCACTTGGTACTTTTAATGTCCTGATTATACAGACAGTGTGTCTTACTCCGCTGTGATCAGGTCTGTTTTGGTGGGGCAGCAATATTAAAAAAAACTTAAATCCTTAATAACCGGAGCAGTAAAATAAAAAAATGAGGCACCATTCTCCATCGATTAATCTCTTGAATAAAATAAACAAAACAATTATGCAGCTTTAAACAGCGAAAGGTTACACATGTGTGTCCACAACCTTTCTCTAATCAGAATATATCATACATTATATAATCTGCAGAACATATTTGTCGTTTGTAGATGAAAGGCCTACGTAATGGGAAAGGAGCAATATATATGTACCTCATTACGAGTGTGCCAATACATGCAGAAAACACACAGATACAAGCAAACATGAAGATACACACATTCTGATATTGTATCTAGTACACTGAATAAACTGAATTGTATTGAATTTAAATGATGGAATGACGGATTATTAATTTCCAGTCAACACGATACACGAGCTAATTTCAAATTCAATCAATAAAATCACGACACTACGGTTTTAGGATGTATGGATTTTCGATATCGGCTGCAGGCTGCACCTATATCACAATCAGAAATAATCACTACCGCCTGCTTAGATATGAAAGTGTTTATCTGCCACTTTACAAAGTGGCAGATACACCCTTTCATATCCAAGGGACGAGAAATACCCACTATCGTCACGTCCGTCTCGTTTCTAACTATGATCACATTCGCTGCGCGAGCCGTAAGTCCGAGCATTCCTACGGCCCACAATAATCTGAGAACAGGGCAAGATATCTATATCCACATATTATACATGTACTGTAGCAGCATTTTAAAGTTGTTGAGACAGTAAGCCCTCGTACGTACTTTGTACTGATAACGCACGATCACTGAAAAGTGAAACCGTTGTACGGTATGACTAATTCCTAAGAAAAAGAAAAAATATATAATTCTACGCGCTTAGATCATACGTTGACCTTTATAAGATCTCTGGATCTCTTGATTTCAAGGGCCTTATTATACAGAGTCCAGGGCCGTGGGCTGATGTTGTTGCGGGGGGGGGGGGGTGCGTAATTTTCTGATGTGGACCTATTGCAAGCGCAGCGAGCCATAAGAGCAGTTGGGGGTTTGGAAAATGTTGTTTGTTTGTGACTTCTGTGAGCACCTGAAATGGATTCTGGAGACATAATGGATTTGTTCATACACATGATATTTTTGGCCTGACTAAAAATCTACTTTTGAAAATTAGTATCCAGGGAGAGCCTAAACCAAATATTACTCGCAAACATTCAAGTCGACAAAGGGTTATTCAAAAAAAATCATTAGGGGCCTATATCTATTTTTGAAATATAATTTCAATCATTGGAAGGGTATTTTATTATTATTTTAATTGATGCAAAAACCAATAACATAATTGTACATAATCAAGTACATATTACTTGTGTATCTTGAATCCATAATATATACTTTAAACTTGATGAAAAAATACCCATCACTACATAATAAGGCATTCAGGATTGTCGTATAATGCAGATTTAGTTCTGTGAAATAATTTTAATAATATGCTCTCGTTGCAGTAGGCTGTATACTTCACTGTGATAAATATGATAAATATGATATGGCTAGAAGACAAATAGAAAAAAAGATATGTCTAGAAAGATATAATGGTTCAGTGATTCAGTCACTGAACCATTATATCTGTCTAGACATATTATGTGAAGTTTGACGTGATTTTCTCACCTGAAAAGTAGGCCCATAACGCCAACCTGAAAAGTAGGCCCATAACGCTAACCAAGCACCTCAATATGCCTCCGTATACATAATGTGGAGTGTGGTAACAAGCGATATGTGTGAGCAACTTGGAGACGAGTCCATGTAAACAATGCTATCATTGACAAATGGGTCGTTTTAAGTCCCGGGGTGAATATCACTAGTCATAATGTTATCCCACACAGCTTACCTGATAACATAAAATTATAGGCCTACACAGACATAACCCATGTTCTGTTGAATTCAGTATATTTTGTCATTCATTTGAAGCTGAAATTGAACAATTTTCAGTTTCAAATGACGATAAAAATATCTCTATGTCTGACAATTAGACATCGCCGAAAAATAATATAGATGATTAAAGCAGCTCCTTGGGATGACATACATTTTCGTTTTTAATTCCGTACTGAAGTGGTGTATCTCACGGATCATGTTTTTATTTTTTTCAGAATTTTCATATTTTTACAAATATTTTTAATCAACATTTCTATGAAACCAGAAGTAGCCCAAACAAACTATTTGTATACCTGAAAGACGATTGAATGTTTTCACAGCATTGGGCCACATGCTGATGGCATCGGCCCAGCGTTGGGTAGACAATCAGTGCTGCAGGTGTATCCTCCCGTGTCCTGACTATAAGACACCAATTAGCGGCGATTGCTCTGATCTTACCGTCTGATACGTGGGAATATGTGATGTAAAGTGCTGAATATTGCTGACTTCTTTTGTTTACATGGCAATATACGATGTGGAAATACAACTATTTCACTCTAAAAAAGACTTTTTCGGTGCTTTAAAATTGTTTTTTTTACTTTTTTGTATTTTCAGTTAAGATCAGTAGGCTATGTAGCTTCATATAAAATATTTTTTTTAAATTGACAACATTGAAAATGTCTCATCCCAAGGGGTCCCTTTAACTGAGCATCTACTATAAACTAGTGACATTTTAATTGGTTTGAAACTTGCTTGAAACCGTATAATTATATAAATAAATAAATAAATAAATAATTAAATAAATAAATAAATAAATAAATAAATAAATAAATAAATAAAAAAATAAATAAATGAATAAATAAAAAAATAAATAAATAAATAAATAAATAAATAAATAAATAAATAAATAAATAAATAAATAAATAAATAAATAAATAAATAAATAAATAAATAAATAAATAAATAAATAAATAAATAAATAAATAAATAAATAAAATAAATAAATAAAAAAATTAAAATAAAAAATAAATAAATAAATAAATAAATAAATAAATAAATAAATAAATAAATAAATAAATAAATAAATAAATAAATAAATGAATGAATGAATGAATGAATGAATGAATGAATGAATGAATGAATGAATGATAAGACCACATTAGACCACTTTTGTGCACACATACACTAAAGTGGGCAAGCAAATGAAATGAATCGGGCTTTAGGCCACCTTTGTGCACATATAGGCTAAACTGGGCCAGGAGAACCTCCTGAGGATGGTGAGATGATTGAGATGACACTGTCCTCCAGACACAGGATTCGAAATTCGAGCCCTGGCGGTCTGAGGCCGAGCACGCTACCTCTCGGTCACGGAGGCTCCCCACAATACTAACTTTCACACGTGGATGGGGAAGAAACAATTTTGTTTCTTTCAAACCGCCGAGACCGGGAACCGAACCCCGGACTCTGGCGTGAAAGGCAGCGGTGCTAACCACTACCCTAGGGCCCCCGCCCAGTGGGCAAGCACCCGATGAAGAAGGTGATATGGTATCAGATGACACTGTCCGCATAATACAGGGTTCTTTACCTGTAAAAAAGGTATTATGTTGTTTCGGAAATGAATAAATAAAATATACGTGACCGGGGACACAACTGTTAAAAGGTGTAAGGACCACTTCAAAACCTAGAGCATACACTCTTTGACCACTAGATGTCCACTTTTCCTTCGGGTTATTCTATAGTTATGATGTGGCGACACAAAACGGGCGGTGATTAATTAAACAGCTTATCAGAGGCGCAGCGATGGCAATGTCTGACCAAGATATCAGTTGTAAATAACAGTGATTATTAACTATAATGTCAAAAAGATAGGAGTGGAGTGCTAGTTGACGTCATGTAACCAGAGTCTAACAGGCTCAGATTTCTCTTCAAACCTAAGTAGAGCATTAGATAGCTTCAGGACGGTGCGATTTGGGAATATTCTGTTTTTCGTTCTATACTACTCATTACAACATTAACCTCTCAATGTTTGAATATTACCCCTGATTTGTATTTATGACATTTTAAATTTAATATACAAGATATAAATCAAGCTATATCGGATGACAGTCAAGCCAGCACATACGATACGTAAATCCAGTGCTGAGTTAATGTTTGTCCATCGTCTGTCGCCGGACAGTCACGATATAAGTGCCTAACCTGACAGTCGCCGGACAGTCACGATATAAGTGCCTAACCTGACAGTCGCCGGACAGTCACGATATAGGTTGCCTAGCCTGACAGTCGCCGGACAGTCACGATATAGGTGGCCTAACCTGACAGTCGCTGAACAGTCACGATATAGGTGGCCTAACCTGACAGTCGCCGGACAGTCACGATATAGGTGGCCTAACCTGACAGTCGCTGAACAGTCACGATATAAGTGGCCTAACCTGACAGTCGCTGAACAGTCACGATATAGGTGGCCTAACCTGACAGTCGCCGGACAGTCACGATATAGGTGGCCTAACCTGACAGTCGCCGGACAGTCACGATATAGGGGCCTAACCTGACAGTCGCCGGACAGTCACAGTATAGGGTGGCCCAATCTGACAGTTGCCGGACAGTCAAATTTGTAAACTTGTCTTGTCATCTTGGAGACAAATTTCTATGTGGCCTGAATGTATTGCAATGTTGTCAGTAAGTGTTTTTTGACATCGAATTAATCGATATGGCTCTTAGACAAGAGACTGGTCTAGATCAATCCACATTGAGAGTATAACACACTAGCGTGGCGAGGCCGCCATTAACGTGATAGAGAAATCTGCCCGATGTCTGGAGAACGCCCCGACAAACGCTATAAAGCGTCAGTCCACTGCTGATTTATTGCTGTGCCACCGTTTGCAACGTTGTCCTGAAAACAACCCGACATAGGGCCATCTTTTCGAGTTCGATAGGATGGCCCCTATCAAATATAATATGTTGGCCCTATGTTGTCGTAATGTTGGTCCACCGTCTGCGACGCTGGCCCAATACTACAACAACATCGGCTGAACATGTCGTATCCACCGGCATAAAACTGGATCTGGTAAGAGGATTGTGGACAAGCGTGGAATAATCATGTTTCTTTTATGTGTATTGGGCGCAGGTGGAGAAAGGCCTGGTGCCTGTGTTAACAGAGGTACTACTCCAGAAGAAGGCACATGAATAAACCATTGCTGGTCAAAGTATCACATACTTTTTTTTCCGTGGTGGCATGGTCGTATTTAGTCAAGCACTGTTACGTTACTGCCCAGCGGACACAAGACGACGAACCATTGTTGGTTTGACGTTGGTCCAACGTCGTAGACGGTGGACCAACGTTGAGCCAACAATGATTCGACATATTGTGTCTGCTGGGTGTATGAGGTCTCGAGAACATGTCTTAGGGTTAATCCAGATAAGATAAGATAAAGATAAGATTTATATATGTCTTAGGGTTAATCCAGGTGGTCTTAGTGAGAGAAAACTCCAAATCGAACCCTTAACCCTTTAACCGCCGGTGTCGCATAGAGTCGGGTTTTCATTTTTTATTAGCACATTCAGTACCACCTTTTAAACATGTTTTGAAAACAGTTTACCTCCATTTTGTCAAATCTGAATATTTTTCACTCACTTGGAGTTGTGGATCGCGTCAGCGAGACACAATTTCAAGTGGGTGAAAATTCATATTGAATAATTTGGCGGCTAAAGGGTTAAATCGATAAACACAACTATAGCTGTTTTCAGTTTGTTTTATTAGCCGATCAAATCACTGTTATTGGAAATGAAATGTGCGTTTAAACATGAAGTTTGCAAATTTTTAGTCTACAATTAAACACATATGGATGATTTTCACCCACTTGAAGTTGTGGGTTGCGGTAGCGAGACACATTTTAAAGTTGGTGAAATGTTACAATATAAAGATATAATTTATGGCTTGAAGGATGTATATAATATATGGCTTGAAGGATTGAAGTACACTCATGAGAATATTGATGGAATGTGAGGATTAAACAATGTTTTTATATATATTTTATTTTTATTTTAAAGGAGTAGTCTACAGTGTACGAACAGCGGTACACATCTACACCCAGAAAGCACCAGAGGCAACTGGGGTACAACTATAAAAGCCAGAAACGTACATAGAGTGGTCTATCGCTTTAATAAAGATTTTTTAATTTAGTATTAAATGAATCAGCTTATGCCTTCATTTTACGGTAATATGCCATAAAATAATAGGGGTCTACTTAAAAGTAGGACAGTCGCTGTATTCCATTAAATAGCGCAAGAGTGTAACCATGGTAACCATGGTAACTGAAAGACTCAAGCCATGCAACAATGACGACCTTACAATGTATGTTGCTTATACGGCTCGATCAACGTCAGAGATTGCGGGCAAATATTATCCCTTATAGCGCTAACTTTAAATAATTTATAATTTTTATATTTAATTTTTATATCATACATTATATAATCTGCAGAACATATTTGTCGTTTGTAGATGAAAGGCCTACGTAATGGGAAAGGGGCAATATATATGTACCTCATTACTCGTGTGCCAATACATGCAGAAAACACACAGATACAAGCAAATATGAAGATACACACATTCTGATATTGTATCTAGTACACTGAATAAACTGAATTGTATTGAATTTAAATGGTGGAATGACGGATTATCAATTTCCAGTCAACACGATACACGAGCTAATTTCAATTTCAATCAATAAAATTACGAAACTGCGGTTTTAGGATGTATGGATTTTCGATACCGGCTGCAGGCTGCACCTATATCACAATCAGAAATGCTTAGATATGAAAGGGTTTATCTGCCACTTTACAAAGTGGCAGATACACCTTTTCATATCCAAGGGACGAGAAATAACCACTATCGTCACGTCCGTCTCGTTTCTAACTATGATCACATCTGCTGCGCGAGCCGTAAGTCCGAGCATTCCTACGGCCCACAATAATCTAAGCACAGGGCAAGATATCTATATCCACATACTATACATGTACTGTAGCAGCATTTTAAATTTGTTGAGACAGTAAGCCCTCGTACGTACTTTGTACTGATAACGCGCGATCACTGAAAAGTGAAACCGTTGTACGGTATGACTAATTCCTAAGAAAAAGAAAAGATATATATTTCTACGCGCTTAGATTATACGGTGACCTTTATAAGATCTCTGGATCTCTTGATTTCAAGGGCCTTATTATACAGAGTCCAGGGCCGTGGGCTGATGTTGTTGCGGGGGGGGGGGTTGCGTAATTTTCTGATGTGGACCTATTGCAAGCGCAGCGAGCCATAAGAGCAGTTGGGGGTTTGGAAAATGTTGTTTGTTTGTGACTTCTGTGAGCACCTGACATGGATTCTGGAGACATAATGGATTTGTTCATACACATGATATTTTTGGCCTGACTGAAAATCTACTTTTGAAAATTAGTATCCAGGTAGGGCCTAAACCAAATATTACTCGCAAACATTCGAGTCGACAAAGGGTTATTCAAACAAAATCATTAGGGGCTATATCTATTTTTGAAATATAATTCCAATCATTGGAAGGGTATTTGATTATTATTTTAATTGAGGCAAAAACCAATAACATAATTGTACATAATCAAGTACATATTACTTGTGTATCTTGCATCCATAATATATACTTTAAACTTGATGAAAAAATACCCATCACTACATAATAAGCCATTCAGGATTGTCGTATAATGCACATTTAGTTCTGTGAAATAATTTTAATTATATGCTCTCGTTGCAGTAGGCTGTATACTTCACTATGATAAATATGATAAATATGATATGGCCAGAAGACAAATAGAAAAAATATGTCTAGAAAGATATAATGGTTCAGTGACTCAGTCACTGAGCCATTATATCTGTCTAGACATATTCTGTGAAGTTTGACGTGATTTTCTCACCTGAAAAGTAGGCCCATAACGCCAACCTGAAAAGTAGGCCCATAACGCTAACCAAGCACCTCAATATGCCTCCGTATACATGAGGTGGAGTGTGGTAACCAGCGATATGTGTGAGCAACTTGGAGACGAGTCCATGTAAACAATGCTATCATTGACAAATGGGTCGTTTTAAGTCCCGGGGTAAATATCACTAGTCATAATGTTATCCCACACAGCTTACCTGATAACATAAAATTATAGGCCTACACAGACATAACCCATGTTCTGTTGAATTCAGTATATTTTGTCATTCATTTGAAGCTGAAATTGAACAATTTACAGCTTCAAATGACGATAAAAATATCTCTATGTCTGACAATTAGACATCGCCGAGAAATAATTTAGATGATTAAAGCAGCTCCTTGGGATGACATCCATTTTCGTTTTTAATTCCGTACTGAAGTGGTGTATCTCACGGATCATGTTTTTATTTTTTTCAGAATTTTCATATTTTTACAAATATTTTTAATCAACATTTCTATGAAACCAGAAGTAGCCCAAACAAACTATTTGTATACCTGAAGGACGATTGAATGTTTTCACAGCATTGGGCCACATGCTGATGGCATCGGCCCAGCGTTGGGTAGACAATCAGTGCTGCAGGTGTGTCCTCCCGTGTCCTGACTATAAGACACCAATTAGCGGCGACTGCTCTGATCTTACCGTCTGATACGTGGGAATATGTGATGTAAAGTGCTGAATATTGCTGACTTGTTTTGTTTACATGGCAATATACGATATGGAAACACAACTATTTCACTCTTTTTCGGTGCTTTAAAATTGTTTTTTTTTACTTTGGCGTATTTTCAGTTAAGATCAGTAGGCTATTTAGCTTCATATAAAATAAATTTTAAAAATAAATAAATAAATAAATAAATAAATAAATAAATAAATAAATAAATAAATAAATAAATAAATAAATAAATAAATAAATAAATAAATAAATAAATAAATAAATAAATAAATAAATAAATAAATAAATAAATAAATAAATAAATAAATAAATAAATAAATAAATAAATAAATAAATAAATAAATGAATGAATGAATGAATGAATGATTGAATGAATGAATGAATGAATGAATGAATGAATGAATGGATGAATGAATGAATGAATGAATGAATGAATGAATGAATGAACGAATGAACGAATTAACGAATGAATGAATGAATGAATGAATGAATGAATGAATGAATGAATGAATGAATGAATGAATGAATGAATGAATGAATGAATGAATGCATGAATGAATGAATGAATGAATGAATGAATGAATGAATAAGACCACATTAGACCACTTTTGTACACACATACACTAAAGTGGGCAAGAACCCGATGAAGTAATATGGTATCAGATGACACTGTCCGCATAATACAGGGTTCTTTACCTGTAAATGGGTATTATGTTGTTTCGGAAATGAATAAATAGAATATACGTGACCGGGGACACAACTGTTAAAAGGTGTAAGGACCACTTCAAAACCTAGAGCACCACTCTTTGACCACTAGATGTCCACTTTTCCTTCGGGTTATTCTATAGTTATGATGTGGCGACACAAAACGGGCGGTGATTAATTAGACAGCTTATCAGAGGCGCAGCGATGGCAATGTTTGATCAAGATATCAGTTGTTAATAACAGTGATTAATAACTATAATGTCAAAAATATAGGAGTGGAGTGCCAGTTGACGTCATCTAACCAGAGTCTAACAGGCTCAGATTTCCCTTCAAACCTGAGTAGAGCATTAGATAGATTCAGAACGGTGCGCGGGCGGGGGCCCTAGGGTAGTGGTTAGCACCGCTGCCTTTCACGCCAGAGTTGGGGGCTCGGTTCCCGGTCTCGGCGGTTTCAAAGAGACCAAAATGTTTCTTCCCCATCCACGTGTGAAAGTCAGTATTGTGGGGAGCTCCGTGACCGAGAGGAAGCGTGCTCGGCCTCAGACCGCCAGGGCTCGAATTTCGAATCCTGTGTCTGGTGGACAGTGTCATCTCAATCATCTCACCATCTTCAGGAGGTTCTCCTGGCCCAGTTTAGCCTATATGTGCACAAAGGTGGCCTAAAGCCCGATTCATTTAATTTCATTTCAGGACGGTGCGATTTGGGAATATTCTGTTTTTCGTTCTATACTACTCATTATAAACAGAAGCCAGAAACAACATTAATCTCTCAATGTTTTCATATTACCCCTGAGTTGTATTTATGACATTTTAAATAACTAATTATATATACAAGATATAAATAAAGCTATATCGGATGACAGTCAAACCAGCCGGACAGTCACGATATAGATGGCCTAACCTGACAGTCGTCGGACAGTCACGATATAGGTGGCCTAACCTGACAGTCGCCGGACAATCACGATATAGGTGGCCTAACCTGACAGTCGCCGGACAGTCGAGATATAGATGGCCTAACCTGACAGTCGCCGGACAGTCACGATCTAGGTGGCCTAACCTGACAGTCGCCGGACAGTCACGATATAAGTGGCCTAACCTGACAGTCGTCGGACAGTCACGATATAGGTGGCCTAACCTGACAGTCGCCGGACAGTCACGATATACGTGGCCTAGCCTGACAGTCGCCGGACAGTCACGATATACGTGGCCTAACCTGACAGTCGTCGGACAGTCACGATATAGGTGGCCTAACCTGACAGTCGCCGGACAGTCACGATACAAGTGGCCTAACCTGACAGTCGCCGGACAGTCACAGTATATAGGTGGCCTAACCTGACAGTCGCCGGACAGTCACGATATAGGTGGCCTAACCTGACAGTCGCCGGACAGTCACGATATAAGTGGCCTAACCTTGCAGTCGCCGGACAGTCACGATATAGATGGCCTAACCTGACAGTCCTCGGACAGTCACGATATAGGTGGCCTAACCTGACAGTCGCCGGACAGTCACGATATACGTGGCCTAGCCTGACAGTCGCCGGACAGTCACGATATAGGTGGCCTAACCTGACAGTCGCCGGACAGTCACGATATAAATGGCCTAACCCGACAGTCGCCGGACAGTCACGATATAGGTGGCCTAACCTGACAGTCGCCGGACAGTCACGATATAAGTGGCCTAACCTGACAGTCGCCGGACAGTCACGATATAGTTGGCCTAACCTGACAGTCGTCGGACAGTCACGATATAAGTGGCCTAACCTGACAGTTGCTGAACAGTCACGATATAGGTGGCCTAACCTGACAGTCGTCGGACAGTCACGATATAGGTGGCCTAACCTGACAGTCGCCGGACAGTCACGGTAGTGTGGCCTAACCTGACAGTCGCCGGACAGTCACAGTATAGGTGGCCCAATCTGACAGTCGCCGGACAGTCAAATTTATAAACTTGTCTGGTCATCTGGAGACAAATTTCTATGTGGCCTGAATTTATTGCAATGTTGTCAGTAAGTGTTTTTTGACATCGAATTAATCGATATGGCTCTTAGACAAGAGACTGGTCTAGATCAATCCACATTGAGAGTATAACACACTAGCGTGGCGAGGCCGCCATTAACGTGATAGAGAAATCTGCCCGATGTCTAGAGAACGCCCCGACAAACACTATAAAGCGTCAGTCCACTGTTGATTTATTGCTGTGCCACCATTTGCAACGTTGTCCTGAAAACAACCCGACATAGGGCCAACTTCTCGAGTTCAATGGGATGACCCCTATCAAATATAATACGTTGGCCCTATGTTGTTGTAATGTTGGTCCACCGTCTGCGACGCTGGCCCAATACTACAACAACATCGGCTGAACATGTTGTATCCACCGGCATAAAACTGGATCTGGTAAGAGGATTGTGGACAAGCGTGGAATAATCATGTTTCTATTATGTGTATTGGGAGCAGGTGGAGAAAGGGCTGGTGCCTGTGTCAACAGAGGTACCACTCCAGAAGAAGGCACATGAATAAACCATTGCTGGTCAAAGTATCACATACTTTTTTTTCCGTGGTAGCATGGTCGTATTTAGTCAAGCACTGTTACGTTACTGCCCAGCGGACACAAGACGGCGAATCATTGTTGGTTTGACGTTGGTCCAACGTCGTAGACGGTGGACCAACGTTGAACCAACAATGATTCGACATATTGTGTCTGCTGGGTGTATGAGGTCTCGAGAACATGTCTTAGGGTTAATCCAGATAAGATAAGATAAAGATAAGATTTATATATGTCTTAGGGTTAATCCAGGTGGTCTTAGTGAGAGAAAACTCCAGATCGAACCCTTTAACCGCCGGTGTCGCATAGAGTCGGGTTTTCATTTTTTATTAGCACATTCAGTACCACCTTTTAAACATGTTTTGAAAACAGTTTACCTCCATTTTGTCAAATCTGAATAATTTTCACTCACTTGGAGTTGTGGATCGCGTCAGCGAGACACAATTTCAAGTGGGTGAAAATTTATATTGAATAATTTGGGGGCTAAAGGGTTAAATCGATAAGCACGACTATCGCTGTTTTCAGTTTGTTTTATTAGCCGATCAAATCACTGTTATTGGAAATGAAATGTGCGTTTAAACATGAAGTTTGCAAATGTTTAGTCTCAAATTAAACAAATATGGATGATGTTCACCCACTTGAAGTTGTCGGTTGCGGTAGCGAGACACATTTTTAAGTTGTTGAAATGGTACAATATAATGATATAATTTATGGCTTGAAGGATATATATAATATATGGCTTGAAGGATTGAAGTACACTCATGAGAATATTGATGGAATGTGAGGATTAAACAATGTTTTTATATATAATTTTATTTTATTTTAAAGAAGTAGTCCACAGTGTACGAACAGCGGTACACATCTACACCCAGAAAGCACCACTTTGATTACAAAGATAGAGGCAACTGGGGTACAACTATAAAAGCCAGAAACGTACATAGAGTGGTCTATCGCTTTAATAAAGATTTTTTAATTTAGTAATAAATGAATCAGCTTATGTCTTTATTTTACGGTACTGTGACATAAAATAATAGGAGTCTACTTAAGAGTAGGACAGTTGCTGTATTCCATTAAATGGCTCAAGAGTGTAACCATGGTAACCATGGTAACTGAAAGACCCAAGCCATGCAACAATGACGCCCTTACAATGTATGTTGCTTATACTGTTCGATCAACGTCAGAGATTGCGGGCAAATATTATCCCTTAAAGCGCTAACTTTAAATAATTTAAATTTCCACCCATTTGAAGTTGTGTCTCGCTACCGCGCCCCACAACTTCAAGTGGGTGGAAATTACTCACATTTGCTTAATTTGATGGCAAACATTTGCAAAGCTTGATGTCTAAACACGGCTTATGAGTTAATCCACATAGCCTGAACACAATCGTATTGTCTGAAAAGTTGGTAATTCCATACTGACAACTTAGCGAATTATTGCAGCCTTGCAGCACTACACAAATACTATAAGAAAAGTAATAATATTGTGTTTGGTTCAACACTATATCCTTTACTCTCGTGACTTCTACTTATATTTTAAGCGATTCCTTGATTTTTTACACAAATATCTAGAACCTAATCTGTAAAGTGTACTGTTTTCATAATCTATACATATACCTATGATACTAAATCGAAACCCCACATAGTTTTACTTTCACTCCACATAGTTAAACATTTATTTGTTAAGTGTTTGTTTTTAATACTTATCAGTAATAATTGTATGACAAAATATGTGTCCGTTCGATGGGCCAATAAAACCACCCTATATCGTAATCATAAGTATGATAACATTTACTCGGGGTCGTAATTAAATATACATTATTCAGCTGTATTTTATATTGTATATTTTTTCAAAAGTCAACTATTTTCAAAAGATTAATGGTCGTGCACGTAATGCAACACTGAACACGTGTCTGATATATTATGTGAAGGCCACTCAGAGAATCACCACTCCTAGTATATAGAAGTATAATAATGGAGTATTGATTTGTTGGACACGCTACGACTACTCAGCTATATGATATAAATATTTATTCTCTTCATGAACTGAATGCATACGTAAAGTGGGGTTTATTTGAACAAGATACTGTATATCATGTAGATTAATATGGTTCAAGTGAAATCAAGATGTATTGTGACTAGACGTATCTCAGTAACAAACTATATATAATGTCAATTGGTACTTGTCGATATTTGATAGGGAGTTTTATTATCATTGTTTAGTAATATAAGACAGACAGTAGAACGAACGACCGCGTAATAAATCCTTGAGGTTATCAGAGTTGAACATTGTCCTGGTTTTGAGGTTATGTGGAAGCGGGCCCTGGTGTAGTGGTTACGCTGTATGACTGTCACACCGGAGCCTGTGGGCTCGCCCCCGCTCTTGTATTCACGTATCAAGAAAGAAAATGTTTTTTCCCTGCCCACTCATAACGATTCAGTATTGTATGATAGATTGTTCGTACTCGTAATACTCAAATTTAAAATCTAGTATCTGGTGGGCTGTGCCATCTGATTCATTCCACCACCATGTGGAGGTTACAAAGGTGGTTTATTCGTTCATTATTCATTTATTCATTCACTTTTTGTGTGTATCATTGTATGAGAGCGCAAAATGGGATACGTTATTCATAAATAATTTAAGGTCATTATTTCTTCATCACTTTTCTGCACTACACACAACCTAATAAATAGACGTGTGATGTTATTTCCATAATCTACTGTCTGATCGTCTAGCAAGCATGAGACATTGACCCAATGTTGTTTTAATGTTAGTCCACCGTTTACGACGCTGGCCCAACATTTAAACAGCATTGCGTCAATGTCTCATGTTTTTTGGGTGGTAGCGGCCAGGTAAGGTGATACAGTCATGCGCCGTGACAGCCTCTCTTTTATTCTCCTTGTGTAAACTCTTCAGATTATCAGCAAATCACCAAACAGGTGGCGCCGTCTCACGAATATGATGACACAAGAAATCTGGTGCATTATTTTCTACAATCTGAATATAAACATTGTACTAAAAATCTCCTGTCTGACTCATACTGAGACTAATTTTACGCAATGCCCAGGCAAAAGGTGTAACTGCTCATTATTCTAAGCAATTTCTTATATGTTTTTATGATTAAAAATGTGTTTTAATGTATTTTACTTTTTAACCCTTAAAACGCTGAGACACTTTTGTATAAACCAAAGGTGTTTTTTTACATTTTTCAATTTGAAATCATTATAAATGTCTTAGTTATCTGTTTCCGATTCATTTGAATACCTGTGTTATGGGTCTACGGCCATTATAAATATGTTTACTCGTACAGTGCGGGGATCGACTTTAGTCGTCAGAATCTGACGTCTACAGACGTCAGATTCTGACGACTAAAGTCCTGCATTAGATCGGCGATTGATAAAGCAGCTAGGCACAGTGCGATATTTGGATATGATAATGATGAACTGTCGGATCTATCACTCAAATGAGTGCCACAAAGGACACTTCAGCCCCCAAGGGAACATTTATTTTTGAGTACATTTCACTTGAAACAGTAAACTTGGTGAGATGTATAGTAACAGCTACTCAGACTGTTTATCTGATGCCATCAAAACATATATAAAAAATTAAAGCAAAACTGTTTTGGAGACATGCCCCAAAATACCCAGCGCCTCTGTTTCTACAGATTCTCGACACATCCCTAAAATTATATACAAATCAGCAGAGTTACTGTTTTTAGCTTTTAACGATAGTATAATATATTACATTTATTATATATATATATTGCGAAGTGTAATTCCTGTGAGAAGATACTGTTTTTATTAATTTTGGTTGCGGCAAACAGCATGACTCTTACCTTGGCAGACATGATGGCATTGAGCTTTGCTCCGTTGTTCACCAGTATTTTACAGAGATCCAGGTTATTGGTTAAGGCAGCTATGTGGAGACAGGTCCGCTTATCATTGTTAGTGACGTTAGCGCTCTCTGTCGATGAGGACTTAGTGGACAACAAATAATCCACAGTTTCTGAAATAAATAAAATATATTTATACATATAATAAAATAGATCAATTTATTGAGAAACAAAAATCGTAGGAAAGTAACATATTTTTATTCTTATGACCCCCAAAATTTTCTAGTAATGTTTATTTACTATTTAGGCTATCTAGATTTGCCTTTCCTCGTCATCTCACTTGTTAATATGGAACAAAGTGGAGATCAGTAAATTTATAGATGATACTAATTTTATGTCTTTTCCACGATGTATGTTCAAAGCCTTTATGTTTTATGAAATTCAAAGTGTTACGCGTGATACTTCTCATATTTGCAAGGTTCACTATGCAGTATAGCGCCATCTGGTGAGTGATGGAGAAGTACAGAACGTTTCGATCAGAACAAAATCGATATTGAGAGAAGGGGACGTGGCGCAATAGTAGAGCGCCTGACTGCCCCGCCAGTCATGCATGCGTCCCAGGTTCGAACCCCGCTGAGCCTGTGCGGGGTTTTCAGAGAAACATCCTTGTTTCTCCCTTCTCAATGTGACCAGGCGATCACATTGAAGTCTTGCTTCTCGCATGATTTAAGGGAATGAAATACTATTGTTGTATAATTTGTGACAGCTAACAAGTAACATTCTATCAATGTTGTTTTAATGTTGGACCACCATCTCAGACATTAAAACAACATTGATTGAACGTCTCATGCTGGTCGGGGATACACTGACTTATCAGTGGGTGTCAGTACACGTTTTCAACCCACTGATATTTCTCGTAGCATTTGCTATTAATAAACACCAGGGGTCTTTTTCAAAGTATGAATGAAGCACAATTTTTACTATATGCCTATAGGCCTATATCAATGTATATTCAGCCTAGATATTTTTATCTCATTTTCAGAAGCTAATAACAGTGCCAATTATCAGTGCTAATAACATGAATCGGGCTATTATACACTCTGTGAGGCCACCAATCTCAAAGTAATGGGGGTTTTTAACACATCTAGACGTGACAGTACTGTGAAAGCTGTGACCCCTGGTGGTGATTATTAGCTAGTCAGGGGATAGAGACACTGGTGACATGATTGCATCTGGGGAATGTATATCTCACCATTTTGTTTTGCTAACGCCGCCTCGTGAATGGCGTATTCTCCACGCTGATTCTTCAGCCATAGATCCCCTCTCTTGTCTTGGTGGAGAAGCTTCAGCACTTCTAAATCTCCTTTAGCAGCAGCACAATGAGCTGGACTAAAACACAGAATAGAGATACTGGGTGGAGCTGTCACTAAAAGGCTTATAATTGTTTGCATCATAATTTATTTCTGCCTGTAATATCGGTGTTTATTATCTATAAGTTGCAGTCAACTTCCACCAGCGTAGGGTGTTTTTCGCCGATTTCTCACTCAATTCTTGATAAATATACATGAACTTTTGCAAGCACTCTTTGCCACTATTCCGGCGCCTACCCAGAATTTCGTGAAATTTGTTTCAGTATTTAAAAAGTTAGACCATTTGACATATAGTAGAATTTCGAGACTAAAGCTGAATGAAATTAGTGGGTTTATAGAAGGGCGTCATAATTTAAAATTCAAAATGTCAAATGGTCTAACTTTTAAACTACATGATATTTTTTTAATAATTTTCAGAGAAGTTGCCGTAAGACTAGATAATAATGCTTGCCAAATTTCATGACAATCGGATGAAAATTGCGTGAGTAATTAGCGAAAAGCATGCAACGCAAAAGTGACAAATTTAAAGTGACTTTTACTTTACTTTTATATTAATATATTTTTAACAAAGATTCATTTTATTTTGCAGTGGCGGTGTTTACTAGCTACTTTTATAATATATTTTCAGAAAAGTAACATATTTATAACACCACTGACCTTCTCCCCCTGTTATCTTGATGACTTGAATGCGCTTTTCTGTGTAGTAACAGTTTGGTACAGTCTATGTGTTTGAGTGTGATTGAGTAGAAGATAGGGGTACATCCGTTCTTATCTGTACTGTCAAGGTTTGCCCCCTGGCGAATCAAAACCTCAGCACATTTGTTGTGACCGCGAGACGCGGCGCAGTGTAAAGCTGGAGTAATCAAGAAAAAAATGATTTAAGAAACACACGATAAAACAAGTCTGACAATACACTATACAAAAATAATATTGAGTCTTAATTTTTAAAAAGTAAAATAAAAAAGTTTTCTTTGCATGCACTATAATACTAATAATTTTAGTTGCACGTGGATTCAAATAACTAACACAATCATGTGACAAGGCTAGAAGTTAATTATTTTATTTTCACACACACATTATATAGGCATACATAGAACATTTTATGTAATAAATTAATAGCCTTGAATAATTTTTAAAAGTATATATAAAGAGTTTGGTTCTCGTATACCAATAATTCAACCAATAGTGCACCAAAATGAGGCTGATATATCCAAAAGCTTTTTAAAAGGTAACGTATTTTTTCTAAATGATACTGGGATAGAGAAGATACAACATAATAATATGTTATTCATACTGCACATCACAATACTATAGCCTACATACCGGTGAGTCCGTCTTTGTCTTTAGATTCTAGATTGGCGTGTGACTTGAGTAGAATTTCCGTGGCATCAGTACTACCTGTAGCAAAGTATATTATACTTGGTGTCTCAGATTATACGGTACTGCTCGTCAGACGTGAGAGAGTTGAAAAAACTATATAACTCATGAATAATAGATGATCCAGAATACATGATTCTCATCACTACTCAGACACCCAGAATTGCACGCGATCACGCCATTAGGTAATTGTTCCATTTTTGCTCCATGTTATATTTCATTTATTTGATACTCGCATTACTGACAAAAATGCTAGCATTTAATAAATAAATGCATACGCTCTGTTTACAAAATCGAACTGTTTTAACTTACAAGTTGTGTTCTTTTATTTGGCAAGTTTAATGTATGCACTGGCACTTTCAATTAGTCTCAGTCAATATTTTGTTGGCACAAAGTTCTGCGAATGTGCTTAAAAGCGTCGGCAGCAAAAAAAAGTTGTTACTCTTTGACTGCTACAGTACTTTCTAATACTTTGTCTACATTTGAAGCTAACATTGCTTATGCATTTACTAGCGTCAGAACAACCCTGTATACAATGCGTAATCTATTGGGGGCAGATGATCAGATTATACACGAGGGGGGGGGGGGGGAGCTATGATCTCCTGATACAAATATAATTATTAAAAAACGCTCCATCTTGTCCGCCCCTTACAAATGAAAAATAATTCGAGCTTTATTCGAAACACTGCGAAATGGGTAGGCCTAAGTATTTTTGTGAAAAATTCAATTAGCCATTCTCATGTATTGAACGGGCAAATACTCCACGCTGGCCCAACATTGGGTCTCTACCTCTCGTGTTTGTGAGTCAGATGTGTACTCCTGCAAACGCGATACATCGAACCGATGTTGTATCAAAGCTGGCCCACCCTCCGCGACGCTGCCACTTACATCGCTAAGCACGACTGTAGTTGTTTTTAATCAATAATTGTATTACTTGATTAAATCACTGTTATTGTGAATAAAAAGAGTGTTTAAACATCAAGATTTCCAAATGTCTCAAATTATTGAAAAAATGAGTAATTTTCACTCACTTTTACCCTTAAAGCGCTGAATATGTTTGTATAAACCATGGACACCAAAGGGTTTTTTCAATTTGAAGTCATCTTGAATACCTATGTTATGAGTCTACGGCAATTATAGATATTTTTACTCTCACAGTGCGGAGATTGACTTTAGACGTCAGAATCTGACGTCTACAGACGTCAGATTCTGACGTCTAAAGTCGATCTCCGCGCTCTAAGGGTTAATTTTAAGTGAGTGAAAATTAATAAGTATATTTAATATAGCAATTTAAAGTTACCCCAACATTGGTTCAACATCTCGTGTTTGATGGGATAGATGTAAACATTTACCCAATGTTGTATTACTGCTGGCACACTGTCTGCGACGCTGGGCCAGAATTAATACAACACTGTTCCCACGTCTCGTGTTTTCTGGGCTTGAGGTGTGCATAAAAATCAATGTTGTAATAATGCTGGCCCAACATTAATCCATCATTGCTTCAACATCTCGCTGGGATAGAGGTGTGAAGTTTAAACCAATGTTGAGTTAATGCTGTCCCACCGTCTGCGACGCTGGCCCAGCATCTCGTGTTTGGTGGGATAGAGCTGTATATAAAGGTGTACACAAGATCTTTGATGTTCACCAGCAAATAATATATATTGAACCAATGTTGTTTTCATGCTGGTCCACCGTCTGCGAAGCTGGCCCAGGATGAATACAACATCGTTTCAACATCTCGTGTTTGGTGGGATAAAGTATGAAATCGCAAAAGTATGAAAGCTCGAAAGGGACATTCCCTTTTATAATTTTATTGTTCGCACTGTTTGCACTCTAGAAAACCTTTTCCCATTTGCCCCAGAAAACCTTAATGTTCGCCCCAGGAAGCCTTACTGTTCGCCCCGGAAAACTTCAATGCTCGCACCAGAAAACCTTAGTGTTCGCCCCAGAAAAACCTTAATGTTCGCCCCAGAAAACTGTAATGTTCGTTCCAGAAAAACCTAATGTTCGATCCAGGAAACATTAATTTTCACCACAGAAAACTTTTATGTTCGTACTATTAAAACTTGAATTTTCGCCCCAGAAAACCTTAATGTTAACCCCAGAAAAACCTAAAACCTTAATGTTCGCCCCGGAAAACCTGATTGTTCGCCCCAGAAAACCTTAATGCTCGCCCCAGAAAACGTTAATGGTCGCCCTAGAAAACTTTGTTGTTCGCCCCAGAAAACCTTAATGTTCACCCCAGAAAACTTGAATGCTCGCCCCAGAAAACCTTAATGTTCGCATCAGAAAATCTTAATGTTAGCCTAAAGTGCGAGCATTAAAATTGTACAAGGACGGGAAAATGTCAATTTTTCAGCGTTCATAATAAAGATGTCCATACCAGAGCTGGCGGCCCAGAGTAATGGAGTCCTTTGATCTTGATCCGTGGCGTTTACATCTGCCTTCAGTGACAGCAGCTTCTGCATCACTTTGAGTCCCAGTCGAGGATCCGCTCCCTCCGTCGCGGCGCCACACATCTGAGCCGCGTAGTGTAACGGGAAGGCGTTATGGCCGTCTGGGGTGTTAAGATCAGCTCCGTGTTTGTGTAGGATGGATATCAGATCCAGATGACCACATACTACATAACAAGGAAATAATAAGAAACATGTATAACACAATTACCTGAAAATATAAAATTATCAGTTTTTTGAAATAAAAAAACGCAGGAAAATATCATATTATAATATATTTTTATAAAAACGTGATTGTGGCAGTAATGGATAAAAATATTTAAAAAATACTTGGGTATCAATATATAACACATAATTATATTGTCACATCAGAACATATTCATTTTCGATCATATTTAAAAGAATAAAACCTCAATTAAATTGAACAGTCAGTGGTCAAAGTGAAGAAGCAAGTACCGTATAATTGAATAGAAAAAATAAAATATATCAAATATAGTAATATTAATAATACTATAAAATAATAATCATAAAATTAAATCCTAAAATATTTCTTAAACATAAAACCTTGCTATTATTACAATCGCTAGATAAGATAAGTGATGTTTGTCTATTTATTCAAACAGACTAATTAAAGTTTAACTCTGACATACCTGTTGCCCAGTGCATCACTGTGTGACCTTCATTGTCTCTGCTGTGAAGATCGGCGCCCCTGGCGAGTAACAGACGAGCCAGGTCCTCATTTCCGGCGATGACAGCCAGCTGTAGAGGGCTGGATATAATAGAGAAATGAGAACTATTACATACAGGATGACATCAATGATAAACAAATTCTTGAAATTATTCTAACAATAAACCGAATGCAATCACATTGATGATGGTTACCAATAGCCCAATGTCACATGGGCTGATGTTTTAAAGGGATTGTCTTCAAAATAATCATTACTGTCATCGTGGTCATCATAATAGTCAATGCGAAATTTGTCGAGAAAATGAGGCACATGATTCAGATACCAGGTCCTGTCTCCGCTGTGAAAACCTAGATCGGACAATAATTATTTGATAGCTCAGTTTACTTCCTTAGCATAGAATATGTAGGCCTATTCATTTGCTTTAAAATCATAGTTATAGAACAAGAAACCTAACTATATCAAAAAATTGTCCAGCGAAAAAATTGTACAAATTCCCCTTGTTGCTGTAGGCCTACATTGCTGTACGGCTTGATCTCTCACCTGTATCCCTCATTGTCTTTCACTTCTAGGATACTCGTGTCTTTCTCCAGTAGTTTCTGCGCGATGTGAACCTCGTCATTCTCCACACAGTAATGTAGCGCTGTTTTCCCACTGCGGTCTGCAGTTGATGTGGCAACCTAGAACAAATAATATTATTAATAAATACCATCCTACTAAGAACATAATATAGGTAGCTCATTGGCTAGAATGGTCCGGGGAGCATAATAGAACTAGTGCACTGTGGAAAAATAAGAAACATTTTTATATGGTTTGTCCACTATGTCGATCGAATGTGAGGAACAATAAATTAAATAATACCAACGTACATGTTAACTAGGATGGTTATTTAAAACGTCAAAATATATAGAAAAAATAGGCTTAAATAATACACAAAATCACCAGAAACATAAATTTATACAATTTTTTAACATCGCTATATTAAAGCAGACCCTTGGGATGACATCAATTTTGGTTTTACTTCCGCACTGAAGTAGTGTATCCCACGGATCATGTTTTTATTTTTTTCAGAATTTTCATATTTTTCCAAATATTTTTAATCAACATTTCTATGAAACCAGAAGAAACCCAAACAAACTATTTGTATACCTGAAGAACGATTGAATGTTTTCACAGCATTGGGCCACATGCTGATGGCATCAGCCCAGCGTTGGGTGGACAATCAGTGCTGCAGGTGTGTCCTCCCGTGTCCTGACTATGATACACCAATTATTCCCCAATTAGCGGCGACTGCTCTGATCTTACCGTCTGATACGTGGGAATATGTGATGGAAAGTGCTTAATATTGCTGACTTGTTTTGTTTACATGGCAATATACGACCTGGAAATACAACTATTTCGCTCTTTTTCGGTGCTTTAAAATTGTTTTTTGACTTTTTCGTATTTTTAGCTAAGATCAGTAGGCTATATAGCTTCATATAAATTAAATTTTAAAAATTGACAACATTGAAAATGTCTCATCCCAAGGGGTCCCTTTAAATCTTCGTTACTGTGTATAGTCCAGGGGCTGATTCTGAAAACTTAGATTTTGTTGCACCCCTAGAAGAACATAGGTTTTATGGTATATTTTGTTTCTTTGGTTCACCAGCTTCCATTTTAAAAACATTACCCCTTTCAAAATGTGTCCGAAAACCCCTTTGAGGACCATTTCCTGCAGTCGGTCATAGTGCTCTGATGAAAATGTGAATATTGCCATTTGTGCACTTGTAGCTGACAAAACCCTTAACAATTATTTCAAATTCCACCCAGTACGTATTTAACAGTATACTTATATATATATAAAATATTGCAGTGTAATGATTTGTGTTTACCTAGGCATAAATTAAAATTTGAACTTTTTTTCTGCAAAAAAATTAGAATTCATGATTTTTTTTAAGAGGCGATTTTTTTTCCTTTTGGACACATTCTTTAAGGGGTAATGTTTTGAAACTAGTTACATACATACCAAATAAAGAAAAAAAAGTGAGAAACCCATGTTCTTTGAGGGGGTGCAGCAAACTCTGGATTTAGACTAGTTCTCAGAATCAACCCCAGGACTAGTATAGTCCAGGAGCATTAGACTTATACCTAGACAAAATTCATAACAAGCTGATTTTTTCAGGGAAGGTCCCCAGAGGTACCTATAATAACATATTAAAAGTCCCCGTAAATCCACCTGGAGCCTTTCAAAAAATTCAAGATGGTATCCAAGATGGCCGCCGTTGTATTATCATACTAGAGAAATGGCGTAAATTAGTGTAAATTGTTCAATTTTAGCATAATTTTATGTTGTAATGTATGATTTTAACTAGTTTAGTCGTCGGTAAATTCATCTAGACCACTCACAACTAATTTTGACGAATTATTAACCCTTCGAAAGTAAAAATGGCGTCCAAGATGGCCGCTAGCCTTTTGTGATACATGGGGAATTAGTGTAAAAGTAAATTGTTCAATTCTAGCATAATTTTATGTTTCAATATATAATTTTATCTAGTTTTGTCGTCAGTAAATCCATCTAGACTATTCACAACTAATTTTGACAATTTTTTATACTTTTAAAATCCAAAATGGCTTTCAAGATGGCCGCCAGCGTATTGTCATACATGGAAAATTTGGTAAATTTGTCAATTCTAGCTCAATTTTATTGTGTAATATACTGTTTTAACTAGTTTGGTGGTCATTAAATCTATTTAGACTAGTCCCAGACAATTTTATAAATATTTAGCCTTTTTTATTCAAGATGGCGTCCAAGATGGCCGCCGTCACATTGTCATACTTTGGAAATTGTGTAAATGTTCTTTTGTTATATATCATTTCACCCAGTTTTGACGCTATGTAAATTCATCTTGATTACTCCTCGATAGTGATATGTCTACTTGATACGGCTACTTATAGTCTTTGGAAAAAGTTGCAAATTTGTTCCGGCGCCTATCTTGAACGACATCTTGTCAGCTTGTTTTGAATTTTGTCTAGATCAGAGCGGTTTTTTGGCTAATGCTTTTGGACTAGTATTAAAAGCTCCCTGGTGTGTTCAAAAGTATCCTAATATTTTGTAGAACACCGGGCAATTCTATGAAACGTAGTGACGTCACTCGGTGAAAACAAGGTTATATAACACCCCTCCCCCATACTTCATTGTGTGAACCGCGGAGACGTCACTCGGTGAAAACAAGGTTATATAAGACCCCCTCCCCCATACTTCATTGTATTAGCCAGGTGGAAACAAAGGAGGTCAAGGTCATTGAGTTTCACAGAATATTCAGATATTTGGCTACATTGACTGGTGGCATTATAAGATCATTTTTAAAGTACCTGATGGCAAACAACAGTGTGTTCACCGCATATAACCTTTAAACCCTTTCAAGCCTGACTTTACATTGTCATCTTCATCCACTACAAGCCGCGAATTGCTGTCGCAATTCTCGACTTGTAGTTGATGAAGATAAGTTGAATTGGGTGGAAAATTAAAGAAAATTGTCATGTATGGGTAAACCAATTTTATGGATATTTTCATTCTAAAGCTCTTAGTTGTAGGAAAATTAAGTTTGTTTTCAGGGATGTAAAATGGTGCTTTAATGCATCGTGAGGGCTTAAAGGGTTAAAATCTAAATGATTTTTAACCCTTTACCCGCTAAATTATTTGATTTGAATTTTCACCACTTGCAGTTTTGTCACGCTACCGCGACCCACAGCTTTAAGTGGGTGAAAATTACTCATATTTGCCTAATTTCAGAGCAAACATTTGCAAATCTTGATGTTTAAACACTCGGTGATTTTATAGGGTAATAAAACAGACTAAAACGACTATTGTCATGATTAGAAGTGTAAAAGTTTAGATCTGAACGGTTTTACTCGTTTATAAGATAATATATTTTTATCAGCAGGGTGAATCACTGTCATTGGGAATGAAATGCGCGTTGGTACATCAATATATGCAATATTGGTTCCTAAATTAACAGATATGATTAATTTTCACGCACTTGAAGTTGTGGGTCGCGGCAGCAAGAGAGAACTTCAAGTGGATGGAAATTTAAACTCCACAATCGCTTTCAGTGTTTAATAACCTGAACTTATTAGAGAATGACTGACATCAAATAGTGCGTGTAATATAAATACGTTTTCAAATAACGAGTAAATAAAGTTGACATAAAACAGCAAGTGTCCATTATTCAAAAATAATAATTAAAAGCAGTTAACCCTTTAACCGCCAAATTATTCAATTTGAATTTTCACCCACTTGAAGTTGTGTCTCGCTGACGCGATCCACAACTTCAAGTGATTGAAAATTATTCAGATTTGGCAAAATAGAGGTCAACTCTTTTCAAATCGTGCTGAGTGATGTCACATAATGGCTTTAACATGCTTAAAAGGCGGTACTGAATGTGGTAATAATTGAGTGAAAAACCCAATATATGCGACACCGGCGGTTAAAGGGTTGATGTATGTCCATAAACGATAAACTTTACGTGTACAAAATACAAAATATTCTGAAGATTACATTAAATGCGAAGGGACGTGTGCGCCATGTATTTTTGAATCGTAAAAATGATTTGAAAATATTAATTCTAAAAGTCTATCAAATCCATAAACAATACCTGCTCTACATGCATTAACAATGATTTAATTAGTGAAAAAAACCATTCGCATTCAGGGGGATTTTTTGTGATAAAAATAACGATGTTCTATATGACGTAGGATAGAAAAATAAGTAATATTCTATGAGGAGAACAGAGACGTGCTTGGGTACAGTGTTATAAAACTTGTATTGAAGTGCACTGATAAGTAAATAATAAGAGCACTTAAGCTCTTGACATGACCCGGTAGTTGTTTAGATGAGATATGAGTTGACAAGTGCTGGCTTACAATGCCTACTAGACAGCCCTATCTGGTCAATAAACAATGAGGATATGTTGGCCACATCCGCCGCCGTGTGGGTTATATTTAGAGTTCATCAATAAATAAGGATGTTTACGGAGTTTATTCTAATGCTATATTTTCTATTTCATAATAATAAAGTGGTTTTAATATATAAGTTGATTGACCAACGTTCCCCATTCTCTGATCTATAATTATCGAATAGAATGTTTATCAACCTATGATAGGAGAGCTGGATATTGTGTTTCCCTATAGACAAAATTATATTTCTCATTGACGGCAAAAAAACGAATTATTTTAATTCACGCGTCTTCCATGTGCTGGTATTCTAGGCAGCATTTGGTGTTTGTTTGCGTACATTTTGAAAAACTATTATACATGAGACGTTGGCTCACTTTTATGTTGGTTACGTTGGCCCATCGTTGAGCCAGATGTTCCCCGCACCAGTCCAGCAAACACGAGACATTGAGAAATGCTGGTTCAATGTTGGTCCACCGTCTGCGACGCTGGACCAACATTGAACCAGCATTGCGTCAACGCCTCGAGTTTGCTGTGAGTCCCATTGTTTCCATTGTTACGTGCCGGGTGATGTTACATGGCAGCCTTCAGGGTACTATAAATTATTAAGTATTTAAGTGTATAAACGTGCCTCTGGCAGCAGCTGCTAAACATCAAGAAAAACATCGTTTATTGTGTGTGTTTTTTCTTGTTAGAGTAAGGATTCTTGAGCATGTAACAAACACGTGATTTTCGTGTTAGACGAGCGATTTATTTATATATGACATTTGATTTAGGACATATCATTATAAAAAATTATGTGACCACTAGGCTGAAAAAAACAAAACAATGATGATCAGATGATACCATTATATTGATTTTTGGCTGCTAAGGATACGTTAAAATTGTATTCACACATTATAAATACAGAAGACATAGCCCGCTTTTTTGCCGACATTCTAGAAAACAAGGGGTGTGCCTTGTAAAAATCTGGAATCAATATCACACGTCCAACAAGAGCAGCGAACCTTTTATTTGTTCAATATATACATCAATGATAATCTGTGGACATGTTCTAGAAGTACTCTCTCTCTCCGCTGCCGGACAGCTCCCGTTATACTTGACCCTTAACCCTTTAACCGCCGGTGTCGCATATATTCGGTTTTTAATTTTTTATTAGCACATTAAGTACCACTTTTTAAATATGTTGAAGATAAAATGTGACATCAACCAGCAGGATTTGAAAAGAGTTGACCTTCATTTTGTCAAATCTGAATAATTTTCACTCACTTGAAGTTGTGGATCGCGTCAGCGAGACACAACTTCAAGTGGGTGAAAATTCAAATTGAATAATTTGGCGGGTAAAGGGTCAAAGCGCTGAAGTACTTTTATACAAACCACGGAAATCAAACGGTTTTTTGAATTTGAAATCATCATAAATGTCTTCGTTTGCTCTTTCCGCTTCATTTGAATACCTATGTGATGGGTATAAGGCTACAATAAATATGGTACTCTTTCAGTGCGAGGGATCGACTTTAGTCGTCAGAATGTGACGTCTACATACGTCAGATTCTGACGTCTGATGTAGATCCCCGCGCTGTAAGGGTTATATTTCACGTACCTTTTTGTTCCCACAGATTCCACTCCGAAGTGCTCTCTTATATAATATCGATCTACTAGATTATCAATTAATAATGGCTAGTTTTTTTATGAATAAAGTTATTCAGCATAGCGGCATTGCTAAAAATGGCTGTTGGTAAGCGCGACGTTCTCAATGTGTTCTATGGTTTCTCTCGTCGAATTTCACACAACCGTTTGAAACATTGAAGAGCGTGTCAGAAAACTATTTGGATCACAGTAGCGATTACGGAAGTCCAGTTCTATGAAAATAATATAACATAATTTAGAACCTTAAGGTACAAATGTAAACTTCTAGTTGTTCAGATTGTACGCCAGTGAAAAAAAGCCGTTGATAATAAAGGTCAACGTATCGTATTAACTGGGAAAAACTGGGAGTGGTTTGCAGTAAACTAGGGGATGACTTTTATTTGTCAGAGAGTAGAAGTGGCGAAGGTAGTCTTCTGCACAGGAACATTCACCTCCTAGGCCGTATTCTGTTTTCAATCAAGTTTTCAAACCCAATGAAATATTACTGTCATTGGTAACAGTTAGCAAATGTTAATCAAATCATTCAATTTTAGATTTTTTTATTTGCAAATTCAAATATTTTTCGTCATTTGAAGCTGGAGATTGCATTATCAATTCCAGCTTCAAATGACAAAAATATAGTAACAAACAATTCAGCAGCACGAGAGTTAACAGCTCTTTTAAAAAAGAAAATGATCGCAAGCCACAGTGATATAGAAAACAACATTATCCAGAGATGACCTGTTGTTTTGTATAAGTGAGCATTTTTTCCACACTCGATTGACTCCATTAGCTTCGATTTGTACTTCATTCGATCTGCCCTCTTGGTTTCAGGCCCTCCCCAGGGACATAAGAAACATTGTGGAAATGCTAGGAAGTGAATTGGCTTGCCTCAACGAATGAAATGGTCGATATCATCAACTTCAACAAGTCTTTGGAAGCAGCCCATATTCAGGAAAGGCTGTTGGCGTTTTATAAATAACCCAGTGTTTGCCTCGAGATCATTCATTTATTGTTATCAGCTTCGCGTTGGGGAAGTCAATGAACCAGCCAGAAAAAAGCAGTGGTTATGAAGGTCTATATACCACACATGACTACCCTTTAAGTACCAAATTAATTTAGTCACACAAATTATTTGATCAATTTTAGTGGCATTTGCGTTGGTTAGATATAAGGTCCAATGTTTAAGTTTAAGCCGTATATATATATATGGTCCAAGGTTAACCTTAAACGAGAATTTGTCATTCAGTTGGTGTATTTGACTTTCCATTGTTTGAATCACTGAACAGGTACCATAACGAATTGTATGAATTGTAATCATTCTGGTCTGGAGATCAAAAATCAAGGTCATTAACCGCTCACGTGAGCAAGTCACATAATGCACCACATGAGATATTCTGAGAAAAAAATCTAGAAAAAATTAGATATGTTATCCAGATAAGGAAAGGTTTAGATTTTACTCCATATCACCGGTATAACCCTCGGGCACTTACTGAAGTCAGATAAATTTACACTCGAAAGTGAATGTTAATGAGGAGACATAGCTGGTGTTAGTATGGTTATGAACCTTAACCCTTTAAGCCCCCACGATGCATTAAATCATCATTTTACATACCTCAAAACAGACTTAATTTTCCTACAACCAAGGGTTTTAGAATGAATATTTCCATGAAACTGGTTTACCAATTCATGGCAATTTTCTTTATTTTATCACCGACATCAAATCATTTTCATTCACTACAAGTCGAGAATTGCGATAGCAATTCGCGGCTTGTAGTGGATGAAGATGACAATTGGTAAATTCAGGCTTGAAAGGGTTAAAGCTTTAATCACGACTATGGTTATATTAGCTGATCAAACCACAGTTATTGGGAATAAATGAGTGCTTAAGCAGCAAGATTTGAAAATGTTTAGTCCCTAAGTAAACACATATAAGTAATCTTTACCAATTTGAAGTTGTGGGTCGCGGTAAATTATTTAATTTAGCGCTTTAAGGGTTAAGCTGGTGTTAATTTAACCCGAATTTGATTGGCGAAAGAGATATGCAAATAGTACAACATCAACAAAATAGACCATACACAAAAGATTCGAGCCCACCATCTATAGTTAACCATGCTAACTTACGCAGACTAATGGATCACCCAGACAGCTTTTACTGGACCCAGTCGCAGCTTTTAGTTGTGGGCCTACCTGAAAAATATCAAAGAATCGGGCCTTAGGCCACCTTTGTGCACATATAGGCTAAACTGGGCCAGGAGAACCTCCTGAGGATGGTGAGATGAGTGAGATTACACTGTCCTCCAGACACAGTATTCAAAATTCGGGTCCTGGCGGTCTGAGGCTAAAATGGTCCAGTGTTAATGGATACCAATGACTTTCGTCCATTTGCTCAGACGATGTTTCAATAAACTTGACAAGCAACAGTCTGCTGTACCAATGTTGGTCCACCGTCTGCAACCCTGGCACAGCATTGGCCCAACATAGTACAAAGTTGGTCTCCAGTAGGCCGATGACAGAGTGGGAATATCATATAATAAAATAAACAGCTAATGAAAAGTCATAAGGCCACGCACTGCACGGAGTGTTATCAGCATGTAGTAGGAAACGTTATGAGCACACCATCGCTAGACAAAATTATGCGAATTTCCTGACACATATTGACCTGGAAATGGGTTTGTCCTGAATAAGGAGATGTGAATACGAGTCAATATTGCAACTCCGCTCTTCTACGTTACAAGGAACAATTACAATGTTTTGTAGGAATAAGAAAGCGCTTTCTTTGGATTGTGGGTTTGGAAAAAGACAAGCTGATGAATGCAGGGAAATTAGACTAAACAATAACTTCTTTTATTCAATTACTTTCTTTTGAAAATAGTATGTGGTGCATAAAGACAGCAAGTGTTCACTCAAGAGTGGTGAAACGGATTCACATATCGAATAGGCCTATCTGTTTTTGTCTGCAGAAATGTTTACTGTTATGTAAATAATTGGTAACCTTTAAAGTGACAAATTAAATAATTTAAATTTTCACCTACTTAAAGTTGTGTATCGCTACGCGACCCACAACTCCGAGTGGGTGAAAATTGTGCAAATTCGCTTAACTTGAGACTAAACATTTGAAAATCGTGATGTTTAACGCTCATTTTGTTCTCAATAACAGTGATTTGACACGCTAATAAAACATGTTAAAAACGATTAGCGCTTAAGGGGTTAATGTTGAACCCTTTCAGTGCGGGGACCGTCTTTAGACGTAACCATCTGACGTCAATATACGTCAGATTCAGACGCCTAAAGACAGTCTCCGCACTGAAAGAATTACCACATTTACAAAGTCAATAGACTTCAGATTCTGACGTCTAAAGACGGTCCCCGCACTCAATACATTCAAATATTTATAATGGTCGTAGACCCATAACATAGGTATTCAAACGAAGCGTGTGACACAATGTATTGTGTGGTCTGCGAAAACAAGCAGTAACTGCTTCCTCTACAGAGTAAACAGTTAAGGATGTTTGACTTTGCAACGCTTATTGATATTTATGTGCACTTACAACACATTACTATGACGTTATATGCAATTTTAATAGATACCAATAACCCCGTCACGCTAGCATTGTGCCAGGGGGACGTCGCTTAGTGATATTGTGACTGTGGTAATGTCAGGGCCGGAATATTAATAACGACCCTATTCACAAAAAGTCACATAATCTATCATCATGGTGTTTGTGTCATCATAATTAGCAGTCCACACTAAATACAGCTAGCCGGTGTAAAAGCGCTACATTTATAATACTTTACTATTTTGACCTCACGTATCATTCTATAAAATGTATTATTGCAACTTCGAAACCTAACAGAAATCAGATTTCTACGATTCAATTGGAAAAAAACGACCATTATTATTTCAAGTATGTTTATCAGTACTTTAAATAAAACCATTTGAAGATGGAAAATGTTCAAAATACCTAATGACAAATTACGTGTCCACCAATCTGAAAAATTTTAATATTTTTTTCATTTAAAGTTGTGGGCCGCATTAACGAGACACAGCTCTTAAGTGAATATAGCTAAAACATTTTTATTAAGTTTTATATGCGTACCTGGATATAGTAGGGTGTCACATGTTCTCCCGTGCGATTTGAATGCTAAATCTATTTTTTTTTGCTGATTTTGTTTGCTTTGGGGTTGAACTACGACAAAATAATAGGGTTCAAATTTTTTGACCTCTAAAATCACAAAAAACGGGGGGGGGGTGCTGGCTCTACTTTTGCTAGGTTTTTGTACCGATTTCAACTGCATTGCATAGTTTATTAATCCGGCAGAAATAAAACTGTACCTCAGTTAGGAGTATATAATAGTTTTTTTATTGTTGATTATTAATGCCAAGGGTAAATATATTCAGAGACTGTAGAATAGCATCTTGACATCCTTTAGAAATTTGCGCTGGAAGGGTAAAATTCAAGGTCAAAGGTCAATTTCAAGGTCAAATATATTTTTTCAGCAAATAAAGGTAGGAACAAGTGTAATATCTCATTTTCGTGTAATTTTGACTGAAAAATCCATTTCTTACATTATTTTCATGTTTCAAGGTCATTCTCAAGGTCAAAAGGTCAATTTCAAGGTCAACAATGTAAAACTATTATTTAAAAAAAATTAAGCTGTGAACATGTGTAATACCTCATTTTTATGGGATTTTTACCGTAGAATCCATTTATAGTCTTATTTTGATGACTCAAGGTCATCTTCAAGGTCAAAAGGTCAATTCCAAAGTCAAATATTTAAAAGTATAATTTTTTAAGCTAGCACAAATGGAAGGTGGTGTGATACCTTTTTTTTGTGCTACTTTGACTGAATAATCCATCTCTTGCGATATTTTAATGATTAAAGGTCATCTTTAAGGTCAAAGTGTCATTATCAAGGTCAAGTGGGCGGAAATCCCATTTCAAGTGTGCGGAAATCTGAGTTTTAGCAATAAAGCTAGGAACAAGTGTGATGCCTTCGTGTGAGAAATAATGTTTTTCTATTATTTTGGTAATATATTCATACTGATGGTCAAATGTGCTATTAAGATATGCTACAAATTGGGGCATGAATAGATAGTAACACAAAAGACACACTGGAAAGTGTAAAATCCTATAAGACAAACAATTGTAAAGTTTTAATAATGTATTATTACTTGTTTATTTTTTTAGAACATTTTAACTATTAAAAAAACAATAGGCCTAATACAAAACATTGATATAATAGAACAACTCTACTGTCTCAACTGCTGTGACGTCACAGTGGAATCATCTTTGTGTCCCTTTGTATAATAATGTAATAGCAGAAAAATCTAGTACACCATTAGTGTTTCAAAGACATAGGTGATGTGATTCTAAAATGTAATTTGAATGGCGTCCAGTACTGCATTGATTTGATGATGGAAAATGGCTGATATGTCCTGTCTTTGTGTCATCTGCTTAGAGGGTGCCTCCTCAAGCAAAAAACTTGTAAGCAATTATGACATGATTTTGAAATTGATAAGAAGCTGTCATAAAATGAAATCTGAACTTCCTCCAAAAGCCTATGCTATTTTTCAGATACTCAACACCTTAATAATGCACAGATACACATCTAGGTCGTCTGTCATTTTTTATCCTTCACTCAATACTAATTACATATAGCTAATCTAATTTATTACAGTTATTTGTCTTTTTTGTCTTTTTTGAATCCTTCCCAGCTGATGAAGATTCGAGGATTCACAATTGTTTGTGTTTTTTCGTAAATCTGTTATTTCTTGAGCGATTGTAAACACTTTCACCACAGTATCAATAGAGCAGAATGCCACATTTCAGGTGACCACCCCCCCCCCCCCCCCCCCTTAACCCTTTAAGCCCCCACGATGCATTAAAGCATCATTTTACATACCTCAAAACAGACTTAATTTTCCTACAACCAAGGGTTTTAGAATGAATATTTCCATGAAACTGGTTTACCAATTCATGGCAATTTTCTTTATTTTTTCACCCACATCAAATCATTTTCATTCACTACAAGTCGAGAATTGCGACAGCAATTCGCGGCTTGTAGTGGATGAAGATGACAATGCTAAACTCAGGCTTGAAAGGGTTAACACGTTAATCACGACTATGGTTATATTAGCCGATCAAACCACAGTTATTGGGAATAAATGAGTGCTTAAGCAGCAAGATTTGAAAATGTTTAGTCTCAAAGTAAACAAATATAAGTAATTTTTACCCATTTGAAGTTGTGGGTCGCGGTAAATTATTTAATTTAGCGCTTTAAGGGTTAAGCTGGTGTTTCTTTAACTCAAATTTGATAGGCGAAAGAGATTTGCAAATAGTACAACATCAACAAAATAGATCATACACAAAAGATTCGAGCCCACCATCTATAGTTAACCATGCTAACATACGCAGACTAATGGATCACCCAGACAGATTTTACTGGACCCAGTCGCAGCTTTCAGTTGTAGGCCTACCTGAAAAATATCAAATGAATCGGGCCTTAGGCCACCTTTGTGCATATATAGGCTAAACTGGGCCAGGAGAACCTCCTGAGGATGGTGAGATGAGTGAGATTACACTGTCCTCCAGACACAGGATTCGAAATTCGAGCCCTGGCGGTCTGAGGCTAAAATGGTCCAGTATTAATGGATACCAATGACTTTCTTCCATTTGCTCAGACGATGTTTCAATAAACTTGAAAAGCAACAGTCTGCTGTACCAATGTTGGTCCACCGTCTGCAACCCTAGCACAGCATTGGTCCAACATTGTACAAAGTTGTTCTCCAGTAGGCCGATCACAGAGTGGGAATATCATATGATAAAATAAACAGCTAATGAACAGTCATAAGGCCACGCACTGCAAGGAGCGTTATCAACATGTAGTAGGAAACGTTATGAGCACACCATCGTTACACAAAATTATTCGAATTTCCTGAGAAATATTGACCTGGAAATGGGCTTGTCCTGGATGAGGAGATGTGAATACGAGTCAATACTGCTACTCCGGTCTTCTACGTTACAAGGAACAAACACAGTTTTTTTTTGGAATAAGCAAGCGGCAAGCGCTTTCTTTGGATTGTGGTTTGGAATAGGTCAAACTGATGAATGCAGGGAAATTATAATGGCTATAAACAGAAACTTTTTCTATTTTTTACTTTCTTTTGAATATAGTATTTGGTGCATAAATAGAGCGAGTGTCTAGTTAAGAGAGATAAAACTGATTCAGATATCTGTTTTTGTCTGTAAACATGTCACTGTCATGGCTATATGTGATAAATGAAATAATTTAAATTTTCACCTACTTAAAGTTGTGTCTCGCTACCGCGACCCACAACTTCAAGTGGGTGAAAATTACCCATATTTCCTTAACTTGAGACTAAACATTTGCAAATCTTAATGTTTAAAAAATAACAGTGATTTGATAGGCTAATAAAACACATACAAAACGATTATAGTCGCGCTTAACGCTTCAAGGGTTAATGTTGAAACCTCTCAGTGCGGGGACCGTATATAGACGTGAGGATCAGACGTCAATAGACGTCAGATTCTGACGGATAATTTCGGTCTCCTCACTGATAGGTTTCAAACATTTATAATGACTGTAGACCGATAACATAGGTATTCAAACGAAACAGAAAGAGCTAACTAAGGCATTTATGATGATTTCAAATTGAAAACCCCCCACTTTGGTCTAAACAAAAATAATTCAGCGTTGTAATGGTTAATCTCACCACAAGAGGGCGTGTGATAATGTATTGTGTGGTCTGTGAAGACAAACAGTAACTGCTTTCACTACAGAGTAAACAGTTAAGGATGTTTGACTTTGCAACGCTTATTGATATTTATGTGCACTCACAACACTATTATGACGTTATATGCAATTTTAATAGATACCAATAACCCCGTCACGCTAGCATTGTGCCAGGGGGGACGTCGCTCAGTGATATCGTGACTGTGGTAATGTCAGGGCCGGAATATTTTTAACGACCCTATTCACAAAAAGTCACATAATCTATCATCATGGTGTGCCATCATAATTAGCAGTCCACACTCAACCAGCTAGCCGGTGCAAAAGCATTTGAAGATGGAAAATGTCCAAAATACCTAATGTCAAATTACGTGTCCACCGATTTGACAAATTTAAATATTTTTTTCATTTAAGTTGTGGGCCGCATTAACGAGACACAGCTCTTAAGTGAAGATAGCTAAAATATTTTTATTAAGTTTTATATGCCTACCTGGATATGATTACGTAATGTTTGTGGCAAAATACTTGTTATTGCTAAAAACCTCAAAAGCATTATATAAATATATTAGGTCAATGTCCACGTAAAGACACTGTTGTCCAGACAATGGATTTGGGCTGACTTTGCCGCCTTAGACTTATTTTGACTATGATAGACATATCAAGGAGCCAAAATAAAAATGATGATCTGTGGCCTGATTAAGTGAATGAAGTGAATTAACAATTAACATAGCTGGGGGGGGGGGATGAAAAGCGTCGAAGAGGAGCATAGTGTCCTTGACCGTTGTTCATCAGATTTAGACCCAGATTGTATGCATGTGATTGGTCGACCTCGACCAATTACATGCATAATATCTGGGTCAACTGACGTAGAACACTGACTTTGACCCTAAGTGTGACGAAGATCAAGTCAATTAGAGATTTTAATTCAAATGGCATACATATTACAACTTGATATACTTTATCATCCATGCTCAATGCAGTGATATGTATTATATTCTAGATGAATATATGGAATTTTGAAAGCTATCAAATGTAAATGTGTCTAAACACTGTCATGTACCAGAAGATGATACTGTCATGACTTTAATGTAGATATCCAATGGACATGATCGATCTGTATTTGCTGTTGCTGAATATTAAATTAAAGCTTAATTTGTATTGTAATGTATTGTATTGTACTGTATTGTATTGCATCGTATTTCCCCGTTCGCATTGTACATTAATGCTATGTACATGTGGAGAACCCCTCGTCTAGCGCTTAATGCGCTATTTGGACAATCCACCTGAAAATAAATATGTTTATTCATAAATGGATGTGTATAAACTTGGCCAACAATCCCCTACATTTAATTTTGACTGACAACATAATACCAAAAAAAACAGAGTAATTATCAGAGGTGTTTTGTATAGCTGTCTAAACGTTTGAAAATATATTATTTTCACATTGCACCGGCTGTATTATTTTATCCGGACACCACCAGGAATAATTGAAACTTTAGAGGATAGAAAGATAATTCTTGGAGATGTATTAATATATCATTATGATTCATACGGGGAACGGTTCTACACACGTGGATCGAGTTTCTATTTCACATACAGGGTAAAGCTTCTCGATTTCCCACAGATATATACCCAAAGTCACATTGTACAAAGATCGCATGATTTTCGCCAACTTCTCCGTCGATTCTGAACCGATTTCCTGTTGCAAAGGCCATTTTCTATTCAAATCCTAAAAGCGGTACAAATTTTTTTCTAATTTTCGAAATACGCTGTAATATAAATACACAATTTTTAGGGCTGTTTGGATTCTTGAAAAATGGTGTTTGAAAAATTTCATGAAAATCTGTTGAGAATTGACTGAGCGAAAAACATGCGATCCTGGTTGATCACTTTCAATGTGACTTCGGGTATAACTACACACACATCAACACACATACAACATTTATCATAACAGAAACCTTACCTTAAAACGAGAGATTGATAAGTGGTGAAATAATCAGGTGACATTTAGCCCTTTGTCTGCTGACCACGACTATAGTCGTTTTTAGTCCGTTTTATTAGCCGCTTAATTTACTGTTATTGGGAGTAAAATTAGTGTTTAAACATCAAGATTTGTAAATGTTCGGTCTCAAATTAAACAAATATCGGTAATTTTCGGCCACTTGAAGTTCTGAATCGTGGTAGCAAGACACAACTTCAAGTGGATGAAAATTTAGATTATTTAAGGTTAAAGAGTGTAAAATGCATCCTCACGTTTTGTTTAAGTAGTTGCTGTACATTTTCTATCTGTTCCTGCTGGCAGGCCAACATCAAGGGGGTAGCTCCATCCTGGTTAGGGACCTCCAGGGTCGGGGGGTGGGGCTGGCTCTCCATCAAGGTCCTGAGGTAGCGTGAGTCCGGGTGATAAGCCGCCTTATGGATCACACACTTACCCCGGTTATCACGGATATCAGCACGTGCTCCGTGTCTGTCAACAGATACAGGCAAAGTGAGATTACTCAAGTAACCGTTGAAGCGCTGAATATTTTTGTAAAAAAAACATAGAGACCAAAGGTTTTTTTAATTTGAAATCATCATCAATGTCTTAGTTAGCAATGTCTGCTTCATTTGGATACCTATGTTATGGGTCTACGGCCATTATAAATATTTTTACTCTTACAGCTTACAGTGAGTCAGTCAGAGACTGTAAATCTCCGCCGTAAGAGTTGTTTAATTATCAGAATCCTGGGACCGGATCATCCCTAACATTTAATGGATTGTTATTTGGCCCAAGACAAACCTCTGCTGGCAAAATTTTCATGCAAATCCGTTTATTATTTTAAGCAATCCGATGGACAGACGGACAGGCAGACAGACAGAACAACTAACAAGACAAAAACATAACCTTCCTGGCTGGCGTAGGTAATTATAGGGACAGATGTGCAAAGTGTGGAGTAAGTCTAGTATTCTGGTAATCTATCTCTGGGGCTTATCAACTAAAGGCCTTGAATTAAAATTATATTAACTTTTTCTTATTTCCTTTTAGGAAAGATATTAGCAACGTTCCTAAAGGACATCAGCAAAAGTTAAGACAGCCTTATTTTAAATTAAGATTGTCTAAATTTAAATAACTATTATGTTAATTTTTCTCATTTGCTTTAGAAAACTCAAGATAATTCTAAAAGGAAATTAGAAAAAAAAGAATAATCTTAATTTTAAGATTTTTCAATGGGATAAGTTTCTGTCCTATTGTAGAGTGACTCTGTCTCGTGAAGGAATCAGCAAATCCGTGACCGTCATCCTTATTTAAATATGGCCTTATTTAAATCTCACATACTGAGAAAAATGAATTATACAAGAGGTCCATTGCTGTATGGTGACACAGAAGGGTATCATATACAGTATATACCAACGTGACACGCAGCATATGTACAGATATGAAAAAAATAACATTGCTGTAATATAGCTTTCACATAGGCCGTAATAAACATGTATCTGGAACCATTCGCTACTTCACATATAACATGTATAAGGCAGTACAGGATATTAAAAAAACTGACTATCTTAGTTTAGCAGGGAACGTGTTAAAGTGGCGCACGGTGATGATTTATAACAATGTTAGGTCTAGAGTCCCTATTACATGTAATGCTGCCACTTAAAGCAAACAATAGGAGTTTATGAATCGCGGCAGCGAGACACAGCTTTAAGAGGGTGACATATATTTTCAAGCAAGCAGTTGTTGCTGTCCGCATTTGCATATCACATTCTACTAAAATTTACCTAACAATGAAATGACAAAGATACTAGCTGTTTATGTCAGATGATATAATATATACGACTGTGGATTTGTTAGGGTGTCAAAATGGTTCCACGGTGTGGTTATGCAGACCTTTAGGGACATATTATATCTGTTTATTGCCTCTTGAATTGAATTTAACATTATGTAGGCCTGGTGGTAATTTAGTATTATAACTATGATTACATTATGTTAACGAGGAGTCGCATGCATATAATAAAATACTATTTATTATAATAATTTTTTGCTAAAATAATGTTGAGTTTATGTATGCAAGGGTCTAACAGTTAGCAATGAAAAACTAGATAATTTATCTTATTTAAAGCAGCCTGATAACAGCGTAACTTTGAACCATATTTCATACGCAGATTTTTCAAAAGATTTAAATAACAAAACTCTAGTTTACTGTTTAATGTTTAAGCTATGTCTTGCTGAGTTATTACATAGTATTTTTCATTCATTTGAAGCTGGAATTGCTAACGCAATTTCCAGCTCCACGTAATGTTATGAAAAATCATCTTCCCTTGGCTCACGCGAGTGCTTACCACAGGAGCACTGCGTGCTCGTGGGTAAGATAACTTGTTGTGGAAGATGTGAAAAATGGACATTTCCCAAATTGTATTTGAGCAACCCCAACAATTCTTTTGTTATCTATTTCAGGACCTAGTATTTGGTTTGAAACGTGCTTGAGAACATAATTATATACATAGCAGGATAAGGGTTAACCCTTCTCCTGCTAAGGTAAATTTTTTACATTTTCACCCACTTAAAGTTGTGTCTCGCTACCGCGACCCACAACTCCGCGACCCACAACTTTAAGTGGTTAAGTCTCCCGTTCTCTACTTTTTTTTTAAACATTTGTTTTGTTAATAATATTGATATGTAGAAAACAAATAAACGAGTCTGGGTCTGAGTATTCAAGTGGTTAAAAATTACTCATACTTGTTAAATTTTAGCACAGATATTTGCAAATCTTGATGTTTAAACACACATTTCATTCCCAATGCTGTGATTTAACATACTAATAAACCATATTAACCCTTTCAAGCCTGAGTTTACCATTGTCATCTTCATCCACTACAAGCCGCGAATTGCTGTCGCAATTCTCAACTTGTAGTGGATGAAGATGACTTATAGTGGATGGCAAATGAAAAAATGTATTGTTATTATTTATAAAAATCAACAAAAAATGCTCTTCTAAAACCCCTAGGTGTAAGAAATTGAGTCATTTTTCAAAGATAAAAAATGATGCTTTAATGCATCGTGAGGGCTGAAAGGGTTAAAAGCCCCTATAGTGGTGCTTAGCCATGTAAGGGTTAAAGTGATTGGTCAACACCTAGAGGTAATCGTGGTTGTCACAATATTATAAAACAAAATGTTTACTCTTCTTTTAAGTTTTATGACTAAAAAACGCATCAACTGTTAATATACCAGGTATTACCACTTGTTGAGGTGAGATTGTGTTTGCTCATCGCTCACTCAGAGCTCTCCATGAGATCTCCTATATGTCTCTCAGAGACATAACGCCAGTATAAACCTGTCAAGGTTATATCAAGTAAACATCAAGTGGACCATGCTCTATATCATTTCAGATGTTTGTCTGCCTCTATATATCAACACATTATGACTGATGTGTGTTAATGTACTTAATTCTGGTATATGGCATACTCTGAAAAAGTGGTAACCCTACCTAAAAAAGTATCATTTGATCACTCTAGCAATATTTGTTAAAAAAAATATCGGGGATATGTTTTGTATTTTAGCCTGTACTAAAAATTAAATGACATTTTACCAATCTCAATAATTTTTGCAGCGTGCGAAAAATCTTCAATAATTGCATTTGCCAGTTTGCCCTCCAGAATTTATACTACTTCCGTAATGTTTTTGACTTATATTATTATTTTTGTGCTAAATTTACTTAGTAATAACAGATATTAAAATGCAAAATGAAAGTTTCCTCCCTTGTTTGTTAAATGCCGGTCTATCGTCTGCGATAGCCTACTTTCCCAATATTCAACCAATACAGGGTAAACGTCTAGTCCAGCTGATCCACCGACATATGAATGCCTCAGAGGTAAAGTGATCCAAGTCCAAAATTCGACTTTTTTCTGTTTATGTCATTTTGAGAAAGTTAAATATCTAAGCCATTCTTAAAAAAAATCGAAACTTATTAATCAACATATATTTTCTTACTCTAAAAGTTGATACTTTTCTTCAATGGTAAAGTGATCCAAGTCCATCAGTTTATATAGGGACATTTTGACTTGGATCAGTTTACCTCTGAGACATACGGGAAATGGCAGCTGAAATGTTATAAAACACCACTTATATAGATTTGTCTATGATATGCCAATCATTACCAAATTTTTACTGGACGAAGATGATAAAATACTAGACAGTTTTTATACTAGTTTGTGAATTTTATGAAGACATATTTATTTTTAAATTTTAAATAAACTTTTGATAAATAAAATGAAAAAATTGTGCCAGAAATCGGTTTTACGACATCAATAACTATATACCTGCCAAAAGGAATTAATAATAAACACCAATGCATAATTTCCCATATGCTTCTAATTATTGACGTAAAAAGGTTGAAATAAAAGCGACATTTATAATTTTGTTAATTGATTTTAACTTTAAAGCCTTTTATAGGAAAATGAGCAAATGCGGACTTGGATCACTTTACCTCTAAGCCATTCATATGATTATGTAGCTATCGACGTCTATCGACGATAGGTTGGCTTAAGGTTGGCCCACCCTCTGCGACGCTGGCTCAATATTTAATCAGTATTAGGTGACCTCCCCAGTAAGGTCAAATGTCAAGGACAATTTGGACAGTTTTGATTGACCTGTTAAGGAATTCCCTCTACATGGGGCAGATACGCTGGCTTATAAATAAATTAGCAGCGATCACAAGCGATCGATGATTGGCCTGAACAGCTACAATTTATCATCAGTAGGCCCTGGTCTATACATAGGAAACACGACACCTTGAGCCAATGTTGGGTTATTGTTACGACGTCGGCCCAACTTTAGACCAGCATTGGATCAACGCCTCGTGTGTGAGTATCTGATGTATAGAAAAAACTGTACGTTACCTCAACGTTGGCCCCATGTCAAAATACGTTGTACCAGCGCACAATGATGTAGTGTTCGGTGTATCAGAATTCGTTCTTATGATATTTATAGCTTTATTGGCTCGTGCCAAGACATGCGAGCATACTTATTTATTAACACCTCGCTATATCCCATATGGTTTCCTGATAATTCACAAAGATGGCTCTATAAATAATAAAATAATCCTGGACTGGGCGACATAATATTATTGTCAACATACGTTTCATATAGGATAAAGCCCGAGGAGCTCTCCTTTCTTAGCTGTGAAAAAAGGTCCGATGCCGAAGGCCGAAGCCTTTTTCACAGCTAAGAATGGAGAGCTCCAAGGGTTTTAACAGACTTAAAACACACCCGACCACAATGAGGATCTCTCATAATCAAAAGTTTGACTGATTATAGCACCATAGACCTACCATAATAATTGATCTGTACTTGATCAACAATAACTCACCATTCCCGGGCGGCTTAGAATGTCGTGGTCGGGCAAATAAAATAATGTAGTGGTGTGTTTTAAATAATAATAAACGTAAATAAATTAAATGAAAGGGGTTTTAGACCACCTTTATGCGCATGTAGGCTAAACTGGGTCAGGAGAATAAACGTGAAGCTGAGCATACTATTTTGATCTAGACGTAAAATACGACGCGGTAGTTAACTATATTAGCGTATACCGCACTCCCAGCAAGCACAAATTATGTATAACATTTGTACAATGTCGGCCCAACGTCTTTCGACGTTGGCCCAACATTGTAGAAATGTTATACACATGTTTTTTTTGTTTCCTGGACTGCTTACAAATTAGCTTGAACATAATATCAACGATTAGTAACATTATTTTTCAAAACAAATAGATTACAAACATATGTCAATGTTATGATAGCTGATTCGTGTTGATGTATTTCGATATCATTAATCACTATAACGTTGACACAAACTACTATTCCACGATATATTATTTCGTGTACACTTGATACCAGTTCTTTTGCACAACAATAAAGACTTCACGGGTATAAGACACCATTTTTCTAAATACAATAACGATTACACTTGATATTAGCGTTAGTTTTCATATTACAAATACAATCATTATAATCTATATTTAATATCATGAATACATATTTGGCATAATGTAGGCCCTATTATTTGTGTGATAAATACAACTAATAAGTTAATAAGAGTTAAACATTAATCATATGCTGTCTGATCTTATGACGAGTCGCAAAGTACTTTGATACAGATAGGTGTTTGCCCTTTCAGCACAAGAACCGAGTTTAAACGTCAGAATCTGACGTCGATCCCCCCATTCAAATATATAACAATCTTTCAGAGTTGTAATGGTTAAGATTTGATTTATCATTGGCCGTGCCAATGAAAACAGCACCTAACTGCTTACATAACAAGTAAGCACTTACTGTGATATGCCTTTTCCGGACAGAGAAGTTATTGTGCCCATATAATATGAGAGCGCAAATTTAGTGGTAATGTGGAATGCGAACAGTCCCCAATCCTTCAGTAAACCATCAACAGCAGGATAATCCGCCTTTGATCCATACTTGACAAAATAATGGATGTTGAATCACAATTTAACACGTGGCGCCAAATTAAATAATTAAAATTTTCACCCACTTGAAGTTGTGTCTCGCTACCGCGACCCACAACTTCAAGTGGGTGAAAATCACTCACATTTGTTTAATTTAAGACCAAACATTTGCTGCAAATGTTGATGTTTGAATACACATTTCGTTCACAATAACAGTTTAGCTTTGTTTAGCTGTATCATAGACCTCTAACAATTATGTGGCTGTATCAAGTTAAAATTTTAAAAAAATATTGTAAACGTTGTAAGGCGGTATTATTATTTGCAGTGATGTCTGAACCTGTTTATAATAATAAAGGTTTATGTGGTATTGATCTGATAATGTGCTATCCAATATCGATGAAATAAATGTCACAAGTTTACAAGTCCTGCCAACAAATTTAACAACCAGCTCATGGTATAAATATTATTTACTCCACACCTTACATTATTACCAGAATATATAACATAAATGATGTTAACTACACATTTGTCACTTTGCTCACATATTCTCAATATCCGTGAGATTTTATAAAGCACATGTTATTGATAACATTTTTTTGTGCTATTACATTTTGATTTGAAAATAATTATGTGTAAGTGTTTATAGATTCAAAACATTTTCTTTTGCTTATAGATTCACAACATTTTCTTCAGCTATTTGTTGTTATGCACAGTAATCAACGCCGACTGATGGGTTTTCTATAAATTTTAGATGACGAGGTCATAAACAATGTACACTTGTTAAGTGATGCCTTCAAAAAACTAGAAGATCTACAATAGCTGTTTTGAATCGATGCTTGCCTAGCAGTGAGAGGACTACTCGTGTGGGGGTGAATGCCATGTATCTATCCAGTAAAATCGTGTGGATCCAGGCAAAGGCAAACAGCAGTAACAGCTTACTTGTAAAGTAAGCTGTTACTGCTGTTTGCCTTTGCACTGCAATCTGGATCGATGGTATTCTCCGTGGAGGACTCACCTAATGGGATCCGATGCCAGGAACAGTCCTAGCTGCGTCCGACATCCACATCACTGATTTAATCCTGATAAGTACAGTCAGCTAAATAACAGAGAGGTGCCGTGCGGATTGAGAGCAAAGTCCATCGTCTGTGCATTTACTGTCCACTCCAAGCTACGCGATCAGGGGGTGTCCAGTGTTTGAGAGGCATGGGAGCGTTCAGCCGGACCCTGTAGAGTGCCCCCAGTCCGGGATCCCGGCCTCAGCAACACACCATTGTCTGGACGCCGCTCCCTTAGTAACCGCCGGATCCATACTCCACCTTTATACTAGAGGCCTATACCGATACTACGGACATTTTGACGACTGCTTTATTTTTTCGTGAGGCTATGTTTGTCTTAATAATCGCACCTATTAATTAAAACCCTAACAACGCTGAATTATCTTTGTTTAAACCGTGGATACTAAAGGGTTTTTTAATTTTAAATCATCATAAATATCTCAGGTAACTCCTTCCGGCTCATTTAAATACCTATGTTATGGGTCCACGGCCATTATAAATATGTTAATTTTTTCAGTGCGGGGACCGTCTTTATGCGTCAGAATCTGCCGTATGTAGACGCCAGATTCTGATGTATAAAGAAGTTTTCCGCGCTGAAAGGGTAAAAAAATGATAGATGAATCATTATATAATTGAAATGAAAAAATGCAAACTCGTACGAAAAGTCGAAAATGAAAAGTATTATAAATGTCTAAAATTGCAAACAAGAGGCATTATGCAATAATCGTCTGCGTCAACAGAAAATGTTGTATTTATTAAACTGTGATAGGCTGTTCTTTCCAAGTGGTTGATGTACCTGTAATCGGACAAAAAACTTCGCAGGTTGTATCGAAAGTTGTCAGAGTGATATGCAATTCTTCTCTCAATTCGTAAGATTATTTATTAGCGATAAGTCCTGATTTATGAATACACACACCACTCCCTTTTATTATTGTATGTATCCATTAGAAGCAGTAACACACTCGCTGGATACCTGTCCACTCTGCAGGTCCACTCATCCTTTGTGCGTCTTTTATATATGGTATTCAAAGGGTTTGACCATGCGCGTTGATCTATACAATCTCGTCGATATTATATATCCATGTTCTACATCTGGTATGACACCTTTATATCACCTCAGTGTTTCTACTTCACCCTTTAACCGCCATATCATTCAATTTGAATTTTCACCCACTTGAAGTTGTGTCTCGCTGACGCGATCCACAACTTCAAGTGAGTGAAAATTATTCAGATTTGACAAAATCGAGGTCAACTCTTTTCAAATCTTGCTGGTTGATGTCACATTTTATCTTTAACATATTTAAAATATGGTAATTAATGTGCTAATAGAAAATGAAAATCCGAATATATGCGGCACCGCCTGTTAGATGGTTAAAGAGAGGGGTGTGTCACAGTGGTTATAGCCGCTTTATAATAACTGCTGCCTGTCGTTTGTGCGGGTTCACTCTCCGCTTGGGGCAGGTCTTCCGAGAAATACATTTTGTTCTTCTTAATTTAACCATTGCGACATCGTTGTTTCGATGCTGTCTCCTTGAGCAAGGCACTTGACCCTCAAGTGCTTAACTCCGCTCAGGTGTACATGAGTATCTGGTAGGACATGTATGGCGATGTGTACGATTGCACTGTAACAGTATGCTATCCGGGGAGTTAAAATAAATAATAACAGGTCCCGTGAGGAGCCAATATTATAGTTGTCTGAAGGGTCTCGGCGGTTTGAAAGAAACAAAAATGTTTCTTCCCCATCCACTCGTAAAACTCAGTATTGTGAGGAGCCTCTGTGACCGAGAGGTAGCGTTCTCGCCCTCAGACCTCTCTGGTTTGAATTTCAAATCCTGTGTCTGGAGGGCAGTGTCATCTCACACATCTCACCATCCTCAGGAGGTTCTCCTGGCCCAATTTAGCCCGTATGTGCACAAAAGTAACCTAAAGCCCATGTCATTTTTGAAGGGTCTTCGGACGCGACATCAAACTATAAACTGCTCACCCTTACCTTAAAGCAACTCAGTATGCTGACAGCAATTTTCGTTTTTAATTTTTTCTAATGAAGTAGTGTATCCCACAGATAACTATTGCAATTTTTTCAGATTTTTTAGATTTTCAAAAGCATTTCTTAATATATAAAACAATATTTATAAGAATCCATGCCGTCTGCCGTCTGCCTAGCGTTGAGCAGACCATTGGTGCTGTGGGAAACCCCCCCCCCCCGATCATCGCGTTCCCAGACCAATTGACGGCGGCAGCTATTGAAGGTGGTTGCTTTGATCATGCCGTCTGAGATGGTAGTTATCTTGGGCAGTTTTGTTGACATGACAATATACGTCTTGGAAATAAAACTAGTTTAGTTGTAGAAGTCAGATTCTGGCGTATAAAGACGGTCCCCGCACTGTAAGGGTTAAACGATTGTTACCAGGAAATCTAACTATGAGTAGGCTAAAGTTCAGCCAGATTCTATTTATGCCCTCCGGAGAATAGCCCACAGACTTTTATATCAGGGGTTAATCCCAAAATTACATTACAATGCATGTCAAATTGTCTAACTTCTGAAATACTCCATATAAATGGAATCAGGGTTGTTCGTCTGAAAATATTATATGCTCTGAAAATCGCTAAAAAATGTATTAATGACGCAAATCGGCTGAAACCATACACCACGACAAATTTAAATCCTGCGCATTCTAACTATCAATTCAAAGAAAACTTAAAGCGACACAATCAAGCCAGAATCAGTTTTATTTTGGCGCCTTGATAATATGTCCAAACTCTGTCAACATGTCCACACATTAGAAATTGTGGACGTTTTCATTTTAATTTTGTGTTGCGTGTTTACCAAATTATCAGTTACGAGAAATAAGGACGCAATTTAATTTAGGTCATGCATGTCACTTGCCACGTTGCCACAGCAACCCAAAATTTAAAGACTTCCACAATTCTAGTGTATGGACGTTATCAACTATTATGGATGTGTCGCTTTATTCAGTAGTATACTCGACGAGCTCCATCGACAACCAGCCTCGTTCGTCATGGCAAGCCTGATAATCTCAATTTCACAGTCAAATCGCTTGGTGTTTGGTCTCGAAATTAGCTCGCGTGAAATCTGTAATCGGACATTGTCGCAAAGTATGCTAGGAATTTATAGAACTGTCGATTTGAATGTCTTATTTTCTCTGTCTTCATACGTAATTTAACACACGCAGTAACTTGGTAGTCTATTAAACTTCTCCATAGGCTGGCGTATTTTTGGCGAATAATATTTTTGTAGCAACGTAAAGCTTGTTTCATAGAGCCAGCCAGTGGTTACCCTCTTGAAATAAAGTTTATTATCAATATTATTAGCAAGCTGGCTTGATTGCTTGATTGATTGATTGCTTGATTGATTGATTGATTGATTGATTGATTGATTGATTGATTGATTGATTGATTGATTGATTGATTGATTGATTGATTGAGTGAGTGAGTGAGTGAGTGAGTGAGTGAGTGAGTGAGTGAGTGAGTGAGTGAGTGAGTGAGTGAGTGAGTGAGTGAGTGAGTGAGTGAGTGAGTGAGTGAGTGAGTGAGTGAGTGAGTGAGTGAGTGAGTGAGTGAGTGAGTGAGTGAGTGAGTGAGTGCGTCAGTCAGTCAGTCAGTCAGTCAGTCAGTCAGTCAGCCAGTCACTTATTCACAGAATCATGTAACGGCTTTATGTAGATTGACGTCAGCGGTTTTTTGTTCCTATTGGCAGACATCAGAGAACAGACTGTAATGGTGATACACAAAACATATCGAACTTAATTGAAGTAATATTAGAACATCCTGTTTCCACGTAGCGAGATAATTTTACCTAGATAAGCGTTTACGTTACATGTAGGATATCACATAAATAAAAACAACTAATAGATTTCCCTGGATGTCGGACTTTGGTCTCTTTCTATAAAGATGCGCGTATAACGTATTTCCCATTAGTAGAAGCAATAGAGCTAAGAATTCACACCGGTCACCGCGAGGGTGTCGACATCGCAAACACAGTCACTGGTGGGGTCATAAATGGGTTAGAGTGATTTCATATTTCCCAGCAGAAAACTGGTGAAATATGTGAATAAATACTTTTAGAAAAAACTGATTTTGACTTCTTAAACGGGGATAGAATATATGAATAAGAGCTTAACCATTGCCCTGTTACCAGCATCATTGCAATCCATAACTTTTACTGTGAACTATACACAGCTTGTGGTTCGGCTTGTCACGTAGTCATGCAGTCGCATATGTATACTGTCCTTGCACGTAACAAAAGAAAGAAATGGTTTATCAGCCATTAATTATTTGTCATCAAACGATAAAAAAATTTATTGATTAACCCTTTAACCGCTAAATTATTCAATCTGAATTTTCACCCACTTGAAGTTGTGTCTCGCTGACGCGATCCACAACTTCAAGTGAGTGAAAATTATTCAGATTTGACAAACTGTTTTCAAATAGTGCTGATGTATGTCATATTTTGTCTTTAACATGTTTAAAAGGTGGTACTTAATGTGCTAATAAAAAATGAAAACCCGAATATATGCGACACCGGCAGTTAAAGGGTTAAAGATGTCAAAAATACTTAAAGTAGTTGGATCGTTATGCTTTACTAAATCGCCCACTCATGTGCACGTTCACAATGCTGAGCATGTGTGCCGTTGTATTGGGCGCCCTAGATGTTTACCCAGCGAATCATAACGACCCCCCAACTTTAACCCTTTAACCGCCGGTGCCGCATATTTTCGGGTTTCAATTTTTATTAGCACATTAAGTACTACATTTTAAATATGTTAAAGATAAAATGTGACATCAACCAGCAAGATTTGCAAAGAGTTGACCTCCATTTTGTCAAATCTGAAGAATTTTCACTCATTTGAAGTTCAAGTGGGTGAAAATTCAAATTTAATAATTTGGCAGGTTAAAGGGTTAAATAAATGGTTGGTTTTGAAGTAAAGTGATCCACGTACGCATTTAGCCATTTTCCTGTTGAAGGCTTTGAAGTTTTTTTCAATTTACAATATAGTCTGCTTTTAATTACACGTTATACTAATAGTAGCTTATGGGAAGTTATGTATGAATGCCTAATATTCACATCTACTGTTATTGAAGTCTCAAAACATATTTCTGACCTGTTTTGTTTTATTTTATTTTATTTAATAGATATTTTTTTTTTATTTTTGTAAGATTAATTTATTGGGGAAATTCACAAACTAAGTTAGTGAGCACAACTACTGCCTAGTGTATCACCAAAAAATGTGAGTATCTAATTAAATTATTTTAGCTTTTTTCTCCAACCTTTCTTTTTCCACGCGGGGCCGGCCCCGGTGGCTCATTCGTATCGACCGGAGCTTGTAACCTGGGGGTACCAGGTACGAATCAAGGTTGGGACGGATATTTGTTATCGTGACTGTTCATATACAGTGCTCCGAACTGTTAAACGGCCTGGAGTATACAGTGCTGCCTATGGTACTGTGCACTATAAAGAACACTTGAAGTCATTCGAAATAAAAGTAGGGCATAGTCCCGGCTTCGGGCTTCCTTTTGTCGCAATATCGCCATGATTGTGCAGAAAGCGACGTAAAGCAATATTCATATATATATATATATATATATATATATATATATATTCCACGCGAGGTTGACTTAAATCCTAATACATGCTCCAGTAATATTTTTCGTAATGACAGGCATGCCATAAACCTACTCATATAGGAGCGTTCCTCAACATTTTAGCTGTAAATTTGTTTTGTCCCAGTGGTATTAAAAGTGATTCAAGTCAAACGTTCCTTTTGAAAACCATTGACTTGGATCACTTTAATTAGCATTGAGGAAAACGAAAAGCATAATTATAAAATTGAATACAAATTCGAAATGTTAAACGGGTGAGTTATATATTTGATAATATTATTTCTTATATGGGCCTATATTTAACTTAAAAAGCGCAATTTTACATCACTTTACATCTGAGCCATTCAGTTTAAAAATACCCAAATTATGAGCCATATCAAACTGACTGGCAAACGAGAAAAAAACCGAGAAAGTACATTATATCGCCGATGAAGAATGCGCATAACACTCGAGAACTCACCAGGTGTCGCTTGTGAGGAAGCAGCAAACGCTACGGTCAGTGCAGAAGATAATAATTATACAAAAAGAGAATTGGGACTTTTCAAGTAACAATAATGTTTGGACTAGGTTTATACGTTTTTTTTCGGGCATTTTTTTATTTTGTTATTTTTACTTGTGCAAGTACTTTCGCACTTGCATACTTGTGTGCAATTGCGCACGTGTATGCAAATGTTATACACATGTTTTGTGTTTACTGGGCAGGCCGGGTCGTCCTATTAACCCGTTAAATGCCAGATTTGCTAATTAAATTGCTTTTGCATAATGCTGTTTCAATGCGGAGCCAGTCTTGCAGACGAATGACCACCATTGAACCAACCTTGAGTGTTAACTATGAACAATAATATCCTTTTGAGTGCAATTCAAATTAAATTTCCGGCCGTCTGGGAATGTCTAGGAGTAGATCCCCTAGACATGACCAGAACCCCTTATCTGGCGAGCGAAGGTAAACGCTCTCAATAACCCACCATGCCGTATCACCCCCACATTCACATCATCATCTCTACATCTCATCAATTGACTACAACGTTTTAATTGGATTACAAGACCAATTGTGCCGAAAAGTGACGTAAAGCAATGATTTACTACTACTACTACTTGACAATTAAAATAACAGTTGTAATTTTATCAAACAGGAAACATCGACCCAATGCTGTTTTAATATTGGGCTTGCGTCGCAAACAGTGATACAGCATTAACCCAACAGAGAATCAAGTCAATGTGTTTACTGGGCACACTAGAAATGCGCAAATTCGCAAGTACTTGCAAAAACGCAAGTGCGCAAGTACTTGCGCAAATGCGCCAGTAGGGGCCTACGCAAGTACTTGCGCAGGTGTTTGCGCAATTGCAAAAGTACGCAAGCACGCAAGTGCGCAAGTACTTGCGCAAGAGTGCGCAAATGCACAAGTGCTTGCGCAAGTACTTTCGCAAGCACGCAAGTGCAAAAGTACGCAAGTGCGCAAGTGCTGAAGTACGCAAGTACGCAAATGTGCAAGTGTGCAATAACGAAAGTACTTGCGCAATAGTGCAAGTGTGCAATTACCAAAGTGCACAAGTAATTGAAAAGTGCGTAAGTGCGCACGTACTTTTGCAAGTGCACAAGTACGCAAGTACACAGATACGCAAGTGCGCAAATACATGCGCAAGTGCGTGAGGGCCCAAGTGCGCAATTACGCAAGTGTGCAAATGCGCGAACGTGCAAGTACATGCGCAAGCTCACAAGTATGCAAGAGTGCACAAGTTGGCAATTACTTGCGCAAGTTCGTGCGCAAGTGCGCAAGTACGAAAGTACAAAAGTGCGCAAGTACACAAGTGCGCAAGTGAGCAAGTACTTGCGCAAGTACTTGCACAAATGTGTAAGTGCGCAAGTGGTTGCGCAAGTGCGCAAATAGCCTACTTGGGCAATTAGAAACATTTTAAATGCTGCATTACAAAATTAAAATAACAGTTGTAATTCCAGCAAACACGAAACGTCGATACAATATTCTTTTAATGTTGGGCCAGCGTCGCAGACAGTGATACAACATTTAGCCAACAGAGAGACAAGTCAATGTGTTTACGGCCCTCTAAATGTATTTCCACTTCACAAACAAATTTATCTGTACAAAAGTACAAAAGCTCAGTGGGGACTTCTGAAATTTGAAATCTGAAGTCTAAATTCTGAAGTCTGAAATCTAAAATCAAAATGGCTGCAAAAAAACCATGAACAAAATTCCAATCAATCGGTCATAATAAAAATAAGAAAATCGAAAAACGACCGACGAAAAACGCATACAACCTAGTCCAACAATTATTGTTACTTGAAAGGTCACAATTTCCTTCTAGTATAACATTGTTTTTACTGAGTTGCCTTTCAAAAGCGTTTCCGATGAGGTCACTGCGTTTCACAGAATATATATCTAAAAAGTATGTAAATTTATTGTGGGAATAGTGCGAAAAAATCTTGAAATGAATATTTAGGATATTGCAGTGATTAAACCATTTTGATTTTAGTATGGCAGCTGCTAGTATTTGATATACACTTAATATTCCAAGTTAAATTTATTAAATCAACTGCTTGTTTTAGTCTTGTATCATTTGCATTACGAGCTCTGTTGCCACAATTATTTGTAATAGTGGTATTACTTTGAATACGCTGTGGTAACTTCGAGATAAATCCCGTCCATTAACATATAATATATCCCTGTGGAGCTTTAATGTTCGCGGTCTAAATTCATAATTGATCGTGTTGTGGCAGTCGCTCCCAATACATATGATATACTCGGTATCATGTGTGAAACTTTCCTGAATATAACTAGTAGCCTTAAACTATCATAATTGCTGATTTTTAGGAAAAATAGATTATCTCATGTTTATGTTTAATGTGGCGCTTTCAGGATTGACACAATGACCCTTTCATCGCGGGGACTGTTGTTATACGTCATGCGTCAGAATACGTGTATACAAAATACGTCAGAATACGTTATACGTTATAAGTCAGAATGTGACGTCTACAGACGTCAGATATAAAGACGGTCCCTGCACTGGAAGAAATAAAAACATTTCTAATGGCCGTAGACACACAAAATAGTTATTAAAATTAATCGGAAAGAGCTAACTAAGACACTTATGATGATTTTAAGTTGAACAACCCTTCAGTCTCCATGGTTTGGATAAAATCATTTCAGCGCTGTAAGGGTTAGCCCTTATCCTGCTGATCACGACTATTATCGTTTTTAATATGTTTTATTAGTCGACCAAATCACTGTTATTGCGAATGAAATGTGTGTCTAAACTTCTAGATTTGCAAACATCTGTGCTCAAATGAAACAAGTATGAGTATTTTTCAGCCACTTGAAGTTGTGGATCGCGGTAGCGAGACACAACTTCGAGTGGCTGAAAATTTAAATACATTAACTTAGTAGGGTGAGGGCTAATAGAGTAATATGAGCTTACCTGATAAGGAGCTCGTAGATATCATGTCTGTCGGCGTAGATGGCATGGTGGAGAGCGGTCCAGTGGTATCGAGACTTCTCTTGTCCTCCAGTCTTCACTCCTAGATCCAGAAGGGCTTCACATCCGTCCCTAAATCCCAGGCGGGCAGCGTACACCAGGGGAGGGGTACCACGTCCACTGGGTACGTCCAGTACCTGTTCCAAATGAACAAGAGAAGAACGTGCATCACTCCTTTTATTCATAATCGCTGGTGAATATTATCCCGGTACAGTGGTGGTGAATAGTAAGAGTATGTCACTGTGTGTATAGTGAGACCGCCATTCACGTGATCATCAAGTCACAATAGATACAATTTTGACATTAACCAGTACACATGTTAACTCAAAGATTGCATTTTCCCATGCGACGAGCTTGAGCCCGATACCTGAAGCACTGATATTCCTCATTCACCAAATGTGTAAATCCTAAATGGCCAAATACTTCAAATTGCATTTGTCATCAGTAGATTTTAAACTAGAGACATCAGGCAATATTAGCTTATATTTCCTGAATCACCAACTGTAATAATCCCAAATGACCAAACTTTGTCTCTTGACACGAGTGTGAGTAGATATGACAATATCTGACAGTAATGAAAATAGGCGTGATACTCCGTCACCAAATGGCTGTATTGTCTGCCAGTACATTTTGACTTCATACTTCTATTCAGTACTCATGTGTACCATTGTGACGACTCATAATCCTTGTTACACTATCCGCCCCTAAGTAACCCTCACTATAGCTGGTGGTGTAGGCCTCCATTACCCCTGGCATTTATGCATGTACATTAATGGCTATATTAGTCCCAAACTCCACTATCCATGTCAGCTTTTCTTTCTAATGAAAGACTGCCATGGTTCAGCGAACACGAAATATTAACCTAATGCTGGTTCAATGTTGGCCCAGCGTCGAAGTCGGTGGCCCAGCATTAAACCAACATTGGGTCAATGTCTCGTGTTTTTTTCTGGGAATGAGAGATCGCCACGTGAACTAAGAGGTCGGAGCTGAGCAAGCCTCCAGTCAAAACAAACGTTGCTTCAATGTTGAGACAGCGTTGTAGATGCTGGCTCAACATTGAGCCAGTATTGGAACCACGTCTCGAGTTAGTCAAGGCTCGGCTGAACTTGAGCCCTGAATATTAGGCCTACTGAAAATATTGTCACTTACATAAATGCGTCAACAAGAATTCGTTTCAAATAAAAATAAAAAATTCAACTGAATATATATTATTTTGTTTTACGAAAACCATAACATCAGGGCCCGAAATTGTAAGTTTGATGCATCATTATTTCCAGTGATTTACGTCTATAGTAATAAAACACAATACTGTGGTTTATAATAAATGTATCAGGACTAAAATGGTTAATTTGGGGGGGTATTAACGGTACAGCAGTCTGTCTGAACATGGATTTAGCTGATCCCTCAAATTAACCGTCTGTCTCTCACTATCATGTATTAGCCGTGGTAATCTGATATATCACCCGCGTCTTATCAACATGTTAACATCGATTTTACATCGCTTAGTAAATGTGCGAAGAAAAGTATTACGCTAACGTACTTGAGCTAAATTTAATTTGTCTAGATCCAATTACCTACATTTTACCAGTAGTATAATTTCCACCCTCTTTAACTTTTGTTTTTTCAAGTGGGTAGAGATTCCATTGATCAATTTAATTTCAAATGTAATACATAAATATTCACTGGCATTTTCCCACGTATCGCAAATCAGGATACTTTTTCAAATTCTCTTCCGATTAAATTGTGAACCATGTAGTGCATTGCGCTGACAATTCATAGCAGGGTGCAGAGTAAAACATTAGTGGCAAACCTCAGATTGCAAAGGGTTAATACAGTATACATAGCGGAAAGTATGATCCCTTTCGTCCCCATGTCCACTGAATTAAATCGATAGGAAAACATGAGAGGGAATGATAGATTAAGCCATAAAACTGCACATAACCAGTTTATAGTATGCTTATAGTAAATGGTTATAGAAGACATAAGCTGTTCTGTTGTTTGATTTGATAGTATGAAGTAGCAGTGATTACAAAGGAATAATGCTATTCCTATATTATGACTGCTAATAAATATGATGCCATTGTTGTAACAAGGGTGGCCATTTTATCACCCGTATACACGCTGAATAAGCAAAATTTATATGAGACTGACAAGGTAGATTACTTCATTACTGCAAGTATAAATATAGTAGAATAATCATTCGTCGTTTTGATTGCTAGGACTTCCAGTAAGTTTGAACAATAAAAAAATACACAAGAGAGAGAAAAACGTCAAAATGGTAAGCGGTTTTCGGGATTTTTTTTTGACACAGCGTATATGCAGTTAAATATATGTAGGCCATGATATACATATTTTTTTATTTGAGTATTTTGTCTTATAGCAGAAACAGTTAATCTTAATATGTATGATTGTAAAATGTGGTATTGAACAAAAATTAATTACAACTTTGACGTAAATCTTTACCATGAAATATATAGAAAAATATGACAGAGAATAACATCATAAACCATTTGTGACATAGCTCAACAGTAAAATAGCTTTATATGTAATATAAATATATTTTGACGTAGGGAAGAAAGGGTTAATCTTCTGATCTTTATGATAAAGATAGTCATGTCATTAAAACCGGAACATTTACAAAGCTGTGGAAGTATTTAAGCCAGTTATTGTCAATAGAGATAAGTATCTGTCCTTAGTCTGTATGTTTACTATTAACATTGTATGTAATACTCAGAACTCGTTCAATCGGTCAAACACAAAATAAAATAATGGCGCTTTGTCATCCGTTTAGACTATTTTTGTCCTCGAACACTGCTTTCCTAGGAAATCGCTAAGATCACTTTGGGAGCATAATTGATCTGGTTTTCAATAAGCTAACATTCTATGACAGTTTAAGGTGACATCACTTCAAGTGAGTGAAATATTTTTGATGGCTGTTTTGCCAAACTAGACAAATGTTCGGGGAATATAAATCTTCCTGTCTTTAACACTGACATAAATCGGTATGCGGTGGACCCCTTGAAGTCCTCTATATAGCGCGAAATCAACCCGCCAAGAAAAAGGTTAAATGGCGAACGCCGAAGTTTGTTGTAGAACGGATTTTATCGTTGCTGACATTTTAGGTACATGTGAGCAGTCTTTCATTACATGGTTTGTGTTGCGGCTCCAAAAGGTACGTGCAAGTTTAATAAATAAATTCTAGCAAGAATTGATTAACTCGAGTTAATCAATTCTTGGTTATGCGCTATAAAGAACCATTGAAGTCTTTAAAAGAAAGTAAAGCACTGTCCGCTTGTGGCGATATTGTGTCATAATGTTCAGCAAGCGGCACCCGATTACCACATAATTTGTAAGATATCATATCTCGACACATATCAGGGTAAATATATGATAGAAAGAACAATTATTTTTAGATCTCTAAGAGTTATTTACAATGCAATAAATGGTTCAGCGCTTGGATCTAGACATAAATACTTCTGTCTGATAAATACATTCTCAGAGAATGCATATTGGACACATACGAGGCAATAAAGGATATAACAAAAAGGAGTGTTTCCTGCCAATTATACAGCTCATTATATTCATGATAACAATTAAATACGTAGTAGTGCTGTAGAATTAGAGTTTGATGCAAAATAAGCATATTCGCAAGACGCATGATTCCGCTTAAATATCGTATCTTGTATACTTGTATATATCTGTGTGTTGATATCTAGCCGACAATTTTGATAGTTATTTTGTAAATTAAATTCACACTGCTTATTTCCGACGGTAGAAAACTATATAACGAAGGAGGTTATAGCGTCAGGTAGTGATCTTTCCGCCACTACACAAGGAAATGAGTGGATTAGTTCGTGTAGTTGAAAAAGTCGCGTTATAATACACATAGACAGTGATCATTCACCCTTTAAGCCCCCGCGTCGCTTAAATTCTCACATAACATATCTTCAATAAAACTCATATTAATAAGGATGTTCTGAGCTGTAATATGAGATATTATACTTTAATATTAAAATTTATAAAATCATGACATTTTCCTTCATTTTCATAGGATAGGAAATATAGGTTTGATACTGTAGGGTTAAAGCTAAGTCAATTGTGAGGAATATACTAAATGGTACAGCAAATGAGCGGTTGAGTAGGCCTACACCACTCCATGTAACAAGTTTAACCCTCTCAGTACCGTAAGTCACGTATTTGTCCACAATTTTATATACATCGATACGAATAAAAATAGAGTGATTTTGTCAAATGCCCAAGTATAACGTATAATATAGCAAATGGGAGATGAGAAAGACCATAGAAGTGTTACACAATTTTCATCCAAAACGACTTTATTCAAATACCTGCTGTATTTATGTGGCAAGGCTACCTGAGTACTCAAGGTGTCATGTATATCTACCTGGTATGATTACACAGCGTACATAATAGGGTGAAGCAACGGTGCAATTTCAAACATTACTTGGTTGTGTCATAGGGCGGGCAGTGGTGCAGTGCTGCCTGCTCGGAAAGTCGGAGATTGCGCTTTCGAACCCTACGCTGGACTTCCAGTTTCAAAGAAACAAAGTGTTTCTTCCCCGCTCACTCGTAAAAATGTAAAATTATGGGACGCCTCAATGACCGAGAGGTAGCGTGCTCGACCTCGGACCGCCAGGGCTCGAATTTCGAATCCTGTGTCTGGAGGGCAGTGTCATTTTATTTTTCGCACCATCCTCAGGAGATTCTCTTGGCCCAGTTCAGCCTATATGTGCAACAAAGGTGGCCTAAAAATCATATTCATTCTATTTGAACGCGCTGTCATGAAGGCCATCCAGTGAATAACGGAATATTCAAACTTTAAAGGTGATCTATCACCCCTTATATAGTATGAATAATTTTGTGACAAATAAAGCAAAGTTACACAAGATGAGGCACAAGTGTTTCCTTATATGGGGTGATTGGCTCTGAGAGAGTCACATGATAGCCAATCACCCCATATATAAGGTGATTGGCTATCATGTGACCCTCTTAGAGGGTCACATGATAGCCAATCACCCCATATAAGGACATAATTATTCATACCATATAAGGGGTGATAGATCACCGTCGGTGGAATGCAATGACAGAAACATATCCTTCACTTTTTCACGTCCTAGCCATTAGTATTTATTGTCTGATGTTACAGTAGTGGTTAACCCTTGAAGCGCTAAATTAAAAATTAAAAATAAAATATTCACCCCCTTGAAGTTGTGTCTCGCTACCGTGACCCACAACTTCAAGTGGGTGCAAATTACTCATATTTGTTTAATTTGAGACAAAAAATTTGCAAATCTTGATGTATAAACACCCATTTAATTTCCAATACCTGTGACTAAAATCGGCTAATAAAAGAGATTAAAAACGACAATAATATCGTGCTTAGCGCCTCAAAGGTTAAGGTGCTCAGTATATGTACTTGGTATGATTACACACATCGCACATAATACACCGATGAAGCGGTGCTGATTCACCATATTAGAAATTTAATATTTTTAAGGTATTTTAGAGGCAAACAGCAGTAACTGCATACAACATGTATAATGCATTTATTAGGCAGCAATCCTATATGAATTATTAATTGACTAATTTATCGAAGCGATTCCCTTTTAACAAATGTACAAAACTAATGTACACGTTCCTAAAGATTTGTATTCATACATACCCAGCAAATAGAAGAGGCAAGGAGTTAAGTATTGATATTTACAAGCGTGTCGTCGTATCGGTTTAATTTAAAAACGCATTCATGTTTAAATGTTTTTTTTTCAACTTTTGATGATGAGTTACACAGATGTTTCTTTCACCAGGTGATGCTATATATGCCACTACATGCTGCCTGCTCGTTCACCAGGTGGCGTAGTGGCACGGCATACAAATCTGAATCTGCCGTGTTGTATGATCAGAGATCGTGTACGGATACAGAAAATAACAATAAAGTGTGATATTATAGTAGAAGCACTTCTGGCATGGTGTGTCCGAGGAGCATACAGATCTATTTCCTTGAAAATAAATAGAAATATCTTTTTTGCCACTTTGATTCTCGCTTTATTTCATTTTTATTTCATTTCAATAACATAAAAAGTGGGGACATTGACTTGAGAATTTGTGTTGACATCCAGAGAATCATGATAGCTTTTATTCGTTTTTTTCCCATCACGAAAAACTCCTGTAGACACAATCTGCAGCATTGAAATAATAAAAATATATTGTTACCCTAACCCTTAAAGCACATTTTTTTATGAAAACCATGGAGACCAAAAGGTTATTTTTAATTTGAAATCATCAGAAATATCTTTGTTAGCTCTTTCTGATTCATTTGAATACCTACGATATGGGTCTACGGCCATTATAAATATTTTTACTTTTACAGTACGGGATCGACATAAGACGTCATAATCTCACGTCTACATACGTCTAAAGTCGATCCCCGCGCTGTAAAGGTTAGGTGGCTTTTAGTGGCATGTGTACCAAATGAAATGGTATGATTTGTTTCTGAGGTCAACTGAAGGATATATTTTATGGATTAAGGTTCATTTATTCTCGTCCTTTTGAGCATGTCAATGTCGAAATTACAGCAGCAGTTCACAACACTATTTTCCCTGATAATATGTCAGAGGATATTATATACATGGGACAAGAGTACTAAAAGGGTTAAAAACGTATACATTTAATTTGCTGTTAGCTCTTTAAAGATCTAGCGAAGTCTCTGAACTTCTCTGTACAAAGGAATTGTCAATTCTATGTTAAGTTAAATTTGATTTATCGGGGTGTTTTGTCGGTACGTTTTAGCCGAGATTGGTTTTCCGGAATTCAAAAGTAGTTTGCGCGATTGTTTTTGACGTCATGAGGTGACGCATGTCCGACTGATTTTAGTAAACTTACACGTACAAGTACATATACATGTATATATATGTTAAAATAGTTTAATCCTTAAAGCGCTGAAAAATGTGTGTATGACCCATAGAGACCAAAGAGTTATTTTCAATTTGAAATCAGCATACATGTTTTAGTTAGCTGTTTCCGCCAACTAATACAAAATCAGAATGTGACGTCTATATACGTCAGATTCTGACGTTTAAAGTCGGTCCCCGCGCTGAAAGTGTTAGCATATTTATATTGGCCGTAGACCAATAGCGACGGTGGAGGAAGGTCCAAAATGAAAGTTAGCTTTTCGGTATCCAGTCAGTCAATTCTCAACCGATTTTCATGAAATTTCGTGAAAAAATATTGTTTAGTTCGAAAGTTAGACCATTTGACAAGTAGTAAATTTAGTAAATGTAGTAATTTATGACCCTCCACTATAACATGTATCAACCCATTAACTTCCGTTCCGGTTTATTCTCAGAATTGCGTTACATGTCAAATGGTCTAACTTTTGAAATACTCAGGGATGTTGCGCAATGACTAGATAATAATGGTTGAAAAATTTCGTGGCAATCCCTTGAGAATTGACTGACTGGATACTGAAAAGCTAACTTTTATTTTGGACCATTCTCCACCGTCGGACAGACTTTTAACCTTCTGAGTGAAAACGTCTGCTATATTTGGCTAATAATCCTATATTTGGTGAATAGTGTGTGGTCGTTCTGTACAACAACATACAGGGAAAATCCCATTTTCATTGTGCATTTTTGCAAGTAACCAGATAACTGACAGATAACTGGCGGAATGGTTTTTATGAAAATTTACAGAATGGGGATCGTAAATCATGTAAATGAAATGAAATGAATCGAGCTTTAGGCCACTTTTGTGCACATACAGACTAATTGGGTCAGGAGATGAGTGAGATGACACTGCACTCCAGACACATGATTCGAAATTCAAACCCTGGAGGTCCAAGGCCGAGCACGCTACCTCTCGGTCACGGAGGTTACCCACAATACTGAGTTTTACGAGTGGATGGGGGAGAAACATTTTTTGTTTCTTTCAAACCGCCGCGACCGGGAAACGAACCCCGAACTGTAGCGTGGAAGGCAGCGGTGCTAACCACTACCCTATGGCCCCTGCCCAATAGGGCATCGTGACATATATTTCGATTATTTCCCTAAATTGAAAGCACTACATTCATATTTGAAACCTACAGGAAAGGTCCTCTATTCTCGTACAAGTTACGATATATCGTAGGATTCCGATTGGTCGAGATGGCCATCTCGACCAATCGGAATCGTACGATATATCGTAACTTGTACGAGAATACGGGCCCTGATTCTCATCTGTCCGGTAGTGTATGGCAATAACATGCTACATATTACTCCATGCATCTTTTTGACCCTGTTTGTCTTGTGTTTAGTAATTCATAAGACGTCTGACAAGGGCAATGTGTACCAGATAAATGACTTACGTGTTAACCCTTGAAACGCTGAATATTTTTTATATAAACTAGTTCGAAATCATCATAAATGTCTTAGTTAACTCTTTCTGATTCATTTGAATACCTATGTTATGGGTCTACGATCATTATAAATATGTAACTCTTACAGTGCCGGGATCGTCAGAATCTGACGTCTGCTGGGATCGACTTTAGACGTCAGAATCTGACGTTTACAAACGTCAGATTCTGACGTCTAAAGTCTATCCCAGCACTGTAAGGATTAAAGCCATTGCTTTTGTTATAGACCATATACATTTTATTATATTTTGTCCATGAATGATTTAATTACAATAGTTTATACATCAGTTCCGTCATTTTAAAGTTGTTATGTGATCGTAAATATAGCCAGTTTTGGGTTTTGGATATAATATGAAGCAATAGTTTAATCTGCCTAAAGTTATATGGATAAAACGAGAGTTTGATATCCAGATGCACAGAAAATCATTAGCTTATTATGTTTATATTAATAATATTAAAAACAGATGATGGTGGGCCTTTAAAAATAAAAATGGTTGTTGTTGTACGTTGGGGTTATGCATACTGGTATAGGCCTACTTAGAGACATGGCCATAATCGACACAACTGGGTCTACTTACATTGTAGGATTGAGACATACCTTTTTTAAATTATATTCAGCACCTGTGAGCTCGGCTCGCCCAGATAATAAAAAAATAATAGAATATTGATTTAGAGCTATTTCGGTTCCGTAATCCCCACCTGTAAATCCGCATACCAAATCAACAACAAAGAGATGAACAATAAAGGGAAAAAAACAACCACACAAAACAATCACACTCAGATACCACGTATAGTGTTTGTGATCGGGTTACGGAGCAGAGGTCGTGCTATCAAGGTCAAGGTTGTCATAAGGTCATCAGCGTGTACAAACAAAACTGCGTGCCAGGAATCGAATAGGGACGTGGATATTTGTGTGATGTCTGTCCGAAAACAAACCTATTGAATAGTAGACATCACTAGATGTATGTGCAGACACATCCATAAATTAATTATTCAAATGGTAGGGTTGTCCATTTGATTTTTCCCTGACTTGAATTTGTGCCTCGCGACCGCGATCCACAAATTCAAGTGAGTGAAAAATGTGTACAACTATAAGCCTAAATCAATTTGTTTTAATTGAATATATATACGATTGGTCTCGGGCTTAAAAGGGCTTTAAAATTGAGAAAGAAAAACAGTTGATAAGTATTTCGCGCATTTTAGAAAAAATAATATCTTTTTTTCGCGTCCCTTGTCTAGTACTTTACTCCGAACCACGCCCACTCTGTTGTTTTAGGCCACTATGTTTAATTTCTCTGTTTAAATCAGAAAAAATCCAAAATCTAATGAGGGAGGGCGGTAAAAAAACATTTGAGAAAAAAAACATTGAACCTATTTTTGGAAAAGTTAATGAGGGCGATGAAATAAAAAAAACATCGGACAAATGTCCAGAAAAATTAATGAGGGCAACAAAATAAAATAAAAACTTGGGATCTATTTGACAAAAAGTTAATGAGGGCGACAAAAAAAACAGGCAAAAAAATAGCTGGAAAAATGTTTTCTATCTCTTTAAATAAACAAATTCAGACAAACTAAGTGTAATGACCAGAATAGTCGGTGTAGTGAAGACTGGTCAATAAATGAGATGTCAGCAATCAGTGGTTGAGTAGTAGCGCCACCTGTAGGCAGGGAAGTGGCCGAGTACCGGGGACATAATATTGATCTGGTTGCCATGACAACGCACGCGCCTGCCAAGAAACACACATTCAATTAATCTATGAGCTGCTGGATGGATGCTCATGTACACATATTGTTATTGACATGCCAGGGCTGACAAAACCACATAATCAATGATGTATCGTTCCCTGGAAGTGAAAGGGTGTATCTGCCACTTTGTGAAGTGGCAGATACACCCTTTCATATCTAAGGATGCATTAATGATTGTTATCTTTCAATTGTTAACCATTTGAGCGCCAATCATGACTAATACGCTTTTTATGGAAATATTGACAGCCTAAACTATTAAATTATGTATCTTAGAAGTGAAATTTGGGTTTCGTCAACAAGAATTGTAAGTGTTATCCAAAATTAAATGAAAACAAATATGTTTTCCCCACTTGTCTTGCTACCACGACCCACAAATTCGAGTGGGTAAATTCAGTGAGATAGCTATTACTATAATTTGGAATTACATTTATCGAAAGTGAAATTTCCGTCTAACCAGTAAACATTGTAATCTTGATCTTGCGCATGAGAAATACAATTTTTTCCTCATTTGTCTGGCTACCACGACCCACAACTTCAACTGCATGGGTAAAATTCAATTAGATAGCTTGGCAGCTAAAGGGTTAATTTTCTTTGCGTAAGGAGTTCGTAAACTCGTTAGCTTAGAGCCGACATGTTTTCATTTTTATGCCCATGAAGTATTGCTCATGCACGCTAAACACTACTTCCGATCCTGAGAAAAACATTCAAATCATCATCTGCTTGTACTGGACACGCGTGGGTGCCTAGACATATCGACACGCAATAAACTCTTGCGCCACTTAATTGTCTGTTCCTATTTTTCGTCATTTGAAGCTGGAATTGCTGACGCAAATTCCAGCTTCAAATGTCGAAAAATATGAAATGTAGACGCTTGCACCTTATTACATATATTACATTTGTTTTTTAATAAAAATGGATATTTTTTCATTCGCTGAGAGGTGGGAATTGTACTTGACATTTTCATACTTTCAATGTAATAATCGCATAAGTTATGGTATAAACACTTAAAAAAAACTTTTAGTAAAAGCAATATATAGTTGTTAGGGAAATGACTAGTCTTAATTAAAAAAAACTTATTTTTTTAAATTGCAGGTAATATTAATTCAATGGAAATTGGAAGTTACGTTGGAGTAAATAACAACGAAGATATTCAAAGTATATATGTTTAATGGACTACTTAGACTAAAGAAATATGAATCCATATTTTGCATTAGACTGCTAGACATTCCATATCAAAAATAAAATTATCCTGTTATAATGGGTCATTCTTGTCTAATGACTAACATGTCTAAGGCGAGTTGTTGACATAAGCTGTCAGGTGTATGTTGTCCTTATTACTCTACATTAGTGAGTATAATGATATCTACATTAGTGAGTATAAAAATGTCTACATTAGCGGCTCTTTGATCAGGGTGGTGGGCTGATCTATACATAATGAACTGCAAAGACAAACAGCCGTAACTGCTTACTTTTCAAGTAAGCAGTTACTGTTGTTTGTCTTTGTAAGGCAGCTTAGCTAATATTTACATAAATCCACACTGAGATATACAGAAAACATGTAGAGGTAAACTTAGAACTCCTTCATTGCTGCACGCAACGACTCCACGTACTTTACTAAAAAATAACGGGATGGGAAAGTTTATTTTACTTAGCGGTAATTTATATCGATTGGGTAAAACTAGAAACTACCATTAATGGAAGTCTCTGGGTAAAACATGAGCAGAGCTAGCTAGTTTTACATTGTATAATTATTTGTACACAGTAGAGTTTGATGTTTTTGTCCATAATCATTTTTTAACGCATCAAAATGTACTACTTGTCGTTTTATATATGCCGGGCTAATTTAGTTGAAATTAGGCAGAGATTTAGCTATGATTATCCAACACAGTCTGTTTCATGTTTTACCAAAACCGCACAACGTCCCGCCTCCAACGAATCATAACAATTATTGTGTGTAGTCGATTCGGACATAAATTTTAAAACTTTCAAAACAGAAATCGGATTATATTCCATAAAGTATAATGTATAAATTCGATCTTTAGAAAATTTGTATTCGCCTACTATCCATCTTATATTCAAACAACACTCATGGCAAAATGTAAAGGGGGATTTAGAGAAGTCAAAATTATCCAGGGTGCGTTATCACTGACAAAGGCGGGCTATTAAGGGTTAATTTTGTTATTAACCCTTAAAGCGCTAAATTGAATCATTTAAATTTTCACCCACTTGAAGTTGTGTCTCACTACCGCGATCCACAACTTCAAGTGGGTGAAATTTACTCATATTTATTTAATTTGAGACCAAACATTTAAAAATCTTGAAGTTTAAAAAATCATTTCATTCCCAATAACTGTGATTGAATTGGCTAATATGGATGGATTGACCCTAACAGCGCGGGGATAAACTTTAGTCGTCATAATCTGACGTCTGTCGATCCCCGCACTGTAAGCTATTTTAAAATGACTGTAGACCCATAACATAGGTATTCAAATGAATCAGAAAGAGCTAAAAACAACATTTATGATGACTTCAAATTAAAAAAAAACCTGGTCGCCATGGTTTGTACACAAATATTTAAAAAAGGTGCAGGTTTTTTATAGTCTGATATCAAGTCTGAAGACCTATCATCGGACTGTTCATCGTGTGCCATTTCAACTCCCCGGGGAGCATACAGTCCTGCAGCCGTTTCGGCGCATTGAACTTATCGTACACATTGCCATCTCTGTCCTACCAGGTACTCATTTTCACCTGAGTCAAGTGAAGCATTTGAGGGTGAAGTGTCTTGCCCAAGGACACAACATCTTAGCAATGTCCCAAGATTGAGAGGGGAGAAACATGATATTTCTCTGAAAATCCTGCACTTTTCGGAATTCGAAACCGCACGGCAGGCAGCGACATCGGCAGAGCGCCACGCTCTAACCATTGCGCCATGTCGTTTGGGACCAGCGTTGTAAGGATTAAAAACGACTATGGTCGTGCTTAGCGCTTTATGAGTTAACCCTTTGAGTGCGGGCGACGCTTTTAAGCGCATTCATACTGTTTTTCCACAACTAAAATTTGACAGAAATTGAACAAATATGCATGTATAAATTTTGAGTAAAGCCCCCATTGTGAAATTTAGCAGGTTTAATTTTTAAGTGAGGAGGTATTTTCCTTTCATTTGAAGTTGGCAATTGCGTGAGCAATGCCAACTTCAAATGAAAGGAAAATGTTAAGTAGTAATGAAGCACTTAAAGAGTTAATGAGTGTTGATCCTGGATCGGGGATAATTAGCTGTATGATCGATGCTGATTGATTTCGACCCGATTTGATAAACGCCGCTCCTATTGTGTACAAATCGGACGCATAATATCCGGAATTATGAGAACCTGTTAACGTATGGACTGATTAACGGACTGGGTAGCCTTTGATAGGTTCGCGCCCACTGTCCATATACTTATTCCAATGAGTTCTCATTGATCAAGCAACCAATCTATTATTGCTAATTTGACCATTTAGGTAGCCTACATTCATTCTCATAGAGATCGATCCAGTAGATTATCAAATCTCGGTCGGGACACTAACATAGGGCTGGGGCCCTGGTGGAGTGGTCGTTCCCGATCTGGTATTCAAGTTTCAAAGTCTGGAGGACAGTGTAATCTCATTAATTGCACCATCCTCAGGGGGATCTCATGGTCCATTTTAGCCTATATGTGCACAAAGTTGGCTTAAAACCCCATTCATCCAATCATTTATTCATTCAAATAACAGAGATCCTAATCATAATTGGCATGGAAAAAAAACATTTTTGTCAAAAATCATTTTAATTTTTAGAAATCGGTTTTATTTTTATATAGCCCAGCTTTTCATTTATTTGCAGTAAAAAAGTAAGTCAGAAATGTCAGCTTTAATGATCAGAAAGTTGATCTCTTAAATGCTTCATTTTGTACTCATTTTACACTTTGTAAAGTGGCAGATACATCCTTTCATATCCAAGGGGACGATACATTTTTCACTCACTTGAAGCCGTCATAGTAAAAACAATAACCATAAATATGTGACATGCACTTTTAGTTTATGAGTTGCATGGGTACTATACATGGGACTTGCTTATATCAGTAGTAGAGATAGGGATTTTCATCCATGTACCACACTGCAGCGAATACAATGCTTAGGAAATGGTAAAACAAAGGAAGGGTAGAAACTGTTGTAAATTAATTTGCAATTTATAAATTAATTTAGTATTGAATGAGTAATACACTTAATTCAAAAGAGGCCTTTCAAATGCTCGTGAAAAAGTAGTTTAATAGACAAAAGTTCATCAAGCTACGTGGATACTTCCATATCTTAGCATACAGTAAAGGAGCCCTTAATAGCTGGTTTTGCTAAGAGTGTGGACATTGTATTCCCGGGGTATATGGTCTTACTCCCATAGAGATCATATACCCACATTATAGGACCGTGTCCACACATTAACAGCTTTCGTCGCGATCAATAACCGACTGGACGCACATTATCCCTCCGGTCAATATATCCATTACAACATGGATTATTCGTCATTGAGAAAATTATCAATGACAAGACTAACAATTCGGACATTTTCCCGGACAACGTTGATTTGTTTGGCTCACCTCTCCGGATTATGACATCAAGGTCATGTCAACTCTAACCGGGACGACAATGTAGCCGTTTGATCTCCAACCACGACTGCAATGTTTGATCACAAATTAAACGAATATGAGTATTTTTTGTGGACTTGAAGTTGTGGGTCACGGTAACAAAACACAACTTCGTGTGAGTAAGAACTTAGTTAGATCCCGTGGCGGTTTTCAAGTTAAAGCGTTTAACATGTTAAACACTCCCCGTACTGACATATAGACCTACAGCCACCTCTCCACTATTGAGAAATATCTAAACCTAGTTACTTGCCCACGGAAACCGTACTTTGTTCATAATATTTCATAGTTATCTGGTTTCTGATAATATTTGAGTATAAGTATCAACTCTCGAACTTTTTAAGTAAGTTCACTATCTTATTATGTAGGCTTGTATGGGGAGCTCAACCAAAACAGCATATTAACCCTTTAATCGAGTCACGAGTATATTCGTGGGTTTTTTATTAGCACATCAAATACCAGCCTTTTAACATGTTAGAGATAAAACGTGACACAATCAGCAAGATTTCAAAATCGTTAACATCCATTTTGTCAAATCTGACTAATTTTCCCTCATTTGAAGTTGTGAATCGCGTCAGCGAGACACAATTTCAAGTGGGTGAAAATTCCCAATTAAATAACTTGGCGGTTAAATGGTTAACCTTCTAACCGCTAAGTGCTTCAATTAGAATTGGAATACAAAGGGGGGATATTTGTTTATTTCTTCAGAAGCTGACAATTCTGTCAGCGCTACCGGCTTCAATTGAATGAGAACTATCACGTAGCAATGTAGCCCTTGAATCAACAAGAAATCACAAATTACTTTTTTATATTTGTCAAATTCGCACGTGATAATATTATGTGCCCAACTAGGACTATATATGATTGCACACAAATGTGAGAATTTACCAAAATGCTCGAGAAATTGAATTTCAACACAACCTGTCGTCAGTGTGAAAGACATGTAAATACAACTGAAGCTAATAGATATGATATAATGCACTTCTCTGTGTATTTAAGAACTCGAGAGTATGCAGTTGTCAAAATCTGACTGCAATGCATGCCAAACAGAATGGCATTAAAGCAAAAAAACGAGCAACAATGAATTACTATGCGATCAGGTATCTCCCCGGTAAAAATATGAAAGAGTTTCTATTAATAACGCTTAGCACCAGGAGTAACAACACTCAATTTTCTTCAATTTTCCCGCACGTTCAAAGTTGAAGGTGATCTATCACCCCTTATATGGTATGAATAATTATGTCCTTATATAGGGTGAATGGCTATCATGTGACCCTCTCAGAGGGTCACATGATAGCTAATCACCCCATATATGGGGTGATTGGCTATCATGTAACCCTCTCAGAGAGTCACATGATAGCCAATCACCCATATAAGGAAACACTTGTGCCCCATCTTGTGGCAACTTTAATTTATTTCTCACAAATTTATTCATACTATATAAGGGGTGATAGATCACCTTTAAGTAAAGTCGTAATTATTCCCACCATTACCAAGACCCAGAATATACGCCTATTTTTCAAAAATATATCTTTACAAACTATGAAAAAACTGTGAAACGTTGCAATAAAAGGTGGAGCTGGCCTATTTTCTTTAAATGCGTCATAAAAACGAAATTGTGTCGTGGAATGTTGTTTAGAAATAGTTAATCGCTAGATACCCTGCCATTATACCTGCCTATGTAAATTTACCAAGATGTTATATGGCATCCAAGACAGACGGGTAGAAGTGAATTGTCAATAGTGTCAAATATCACATTCTATCTTATTAGCTGCAACAAACTCCGATGGAAAAAATCACTGAGATTTGAGTTTTTCTTTCGGATCAACATGTAAATCATACTCCCAGTCAAACGCACCCACGTGGTTTAGCCTCACAGACTAGTCCATTAAAGGGACTGGCCCAGGCTAAAATCATCAAAAAATCTGTGATTTTATTTTGGCTTCTTAATATGACCATATGATGTAAACATGTCCATAGACTGAAACTGCAATTTGTGCTGCGCATTTATCAGTTATGCTAGATATATAGAGACGAAATTTCTGATTTCTAATTTTTTACAACCATGTCAAAATAGGAAATACGGGAATTTCGTCTCTATATCTAGCCTAAACTGGTGAATGCGCAGCAGAAAAATTAAAAAAATTGCAGTTCTAGTCTTTGGATATGTTTACATCATATCGTCATATTAAGAAGCCAAAATAAAATCACCGATCTTTTTATGATTTCAGCCTGGGCATGTCTCTTTAACAATAGAAAGGTTGTGTTTTTATCTGGTTACACAATAACAATTCTGGACATTAATGATGGATATTCCTGAATACTTTTTTGGCGGATCATTAAATTTGGCTCTTTTTATGGAATTTTGCACTGCAATTTAACTTCATTTTGTGATAGAATTATGCCACTTAGCAGGAAATATGCTTTGACCAAGTGCACTATTTTTTATTTATGCTTTATGTTGCCATACTTCAAGGTCGATAGGTCAATTTTAAGGTCAAATATAATTTTTTTACCAAATAAAGCCAGAAAAAAGTGAAATACCTCTTTTCAGTGAAGTTTTACACTTGGAATCCATTTCTGATTTTATTTTGGATTGTTGTTTAGAACTGGTTGATCGCTAACTACCTTGCTATTTACCCGCCTATATAAATTTGCCAAGATGTAATATAACATCCAAGACAGACGGGTAGAAATGAATTGTCAGTAGTGAAATACCTCTTTTCAGTGAATTTTTACACTTGGAATCCATTTCTGATTTTATTTTGGATTGTTGTCTAGAACTGGTTGATCGCTAAATACCCTGCTATTTACCCGCCTATATAAATTTGCCAAGATGTAATATAACATCCAAGACAGACGAGAAGAAATGAATTGTCAGTAGTGTCAAATATCACATTCTACGTTATTAGCTGCAACAAACTCTGATGGAACAAATCACTGAGATTTGAGTTTTTCCTTCGGATCAACATGTAAATCATACTCATACTCGAACGCACCCACGTGGTTTAGCGTGACAGGCTAGTCCATTAACAATAGAAAGGTTGTGTTTTTGTCTGGTTACACAATAACAATTTTGGACATTAATTATGGATATTCCTGAGTACTTTTTTGGTGGATCAATAAATTTGGCTCTTTTATGGAATTACACGAAAAACAAAAAGGCTGTCATTTTTCAAAACTGCTTGTTAACTGTATTTTCCATTTTGTACTGCAATTTAATGCTTTATGTTGCCATACTTCAAGGTTAAAAGGTCAATTTTAAGGTCAAATATGATTTTTTAACAAATAAAGCCAGAAAAAATGAAATATCTCTTTTCACAGAAATTTTACACTTCAAGGTCAAAAGGTCAATTTCAAGATTGCAGCAGAGTAAAACAACTTAGCTCACTAAGTACCAATGACGACTATCTTAGCTTTTAAACTGTTTATTGACACGTATTTAGCACTTATTTAGCACTTATAAACGTGTACCGTGCCTTCAATCAGTAATATTTAGACATCATTGACCTCCACTCTGAGAGTTATGAGTTAATTTTCATTCACTTAAAAAGCTGGGGAACGCGTCACCTATAGATACAGGTTTAGAATATTTTTTTAAATCATGACACTATGACATTTTTTTAGAATTGTCACTGACTGCAAGTCTTGTTCATTCACTACAAGTCGAGAATTGCGACAGCAATTCGCGACATGTAGTGGATGAGATTTCATTGGTAAATTCAGGCTTGAAAGGGTTAAGTGAACGGACATTTCACTTAAACATGTTAAATGACTTGGTGTTTAAAGGGTTAGCGTGAAGAGTGACGTCAAAACCATTGTTGATGCGTGTCACTAGAATTCTACCCTACAAAGGCAAATCACAGTAACTTATTACGTTTCTTGTAGACACCTACTGCTGTTTACCTTTGTACGATATATAGTTGATCAATATTCCCAGAATAATTCTTCCGGCAGCTTAGTGCAAAACAAAGTCTGTCCTGCCTGACACAAAAACCCAGTCAGCGTAAAGTGCTCTCCGTGGATATTAATAGTGATTTCGATCCGATAATGAACTCAGGCACAAGTAGACCTACTCACGCATCACGCACGTGTTAAAAATTTGAGAACAATACTTAAGAGTGGATACAATGGGGGCGGGTGTGACTTAATCACTTAGAACCCCTTCGACGAATCTTTACTTTTAAACAATTCGAAGCATTAGTCAAATGTAAATGTATTGGGTTTTTATTCTGATATCGATCAAAAGGACACATCTACTGACTTGAAATTTTGCACCATGGTCACGGGACTTGTTCAGTTAGGGCCTATGTGCCATTTCAACTCTCATATAGACGTAACTTATGCTGGGGACTCATTATAGTCCATTGTCCATGAGGTTGATTGGTATCATAAAAGCGGGCAAATTTGTAGTCATATGACCATGTCAGTATGTGTATCGGGAAACATGTTCAGTATGATAGACATTCCAGATGAGTAGCTTAATCAAGATGGCCGCAAATTTCAAAATAACATATATTACCAGCTAGTTTCAAATCAAATTACACTGAAATTGATACAATAGTTTGTGGTAGCTATTTGGTTTCAAAAAAACATTTCGAGTATGGTGATTGGCGCTCATATAATAATAGCAAAACGTTGTTATCAACAGACCCACAACTTCATGTGCGTGAAAATTACATGTGAATAATTTCCACCCGTTTGAAGTTGTTTGTCGCTGTAGCGAGACACAACTTCAAGTGGAAATTAAATTAGCAATTCCAGCTTTAAATAAGGTTAAAATAGTATGGAACAATTTAGCAGCACAAAGGTTACCCGGTTCCGTTGGACAACCACATACATTATTTTTTTCTCGTTTTGTCGTCAAAGATTTACATCTTGCACCCTTAATTATTATCAATTAAACACACCACTACATTATTTTCTTTGTTCGACCACTACATTCTAAGCCGGGAATGGAGAGTTATTGTTGATCAAGTACAGACCAATTATCATGGTAGGCCTATAGTGCTATAATCAGTCAGGCGTGACCGAACTGTGGATTATGAAGGATCCTCATTATGGTCGGATGTGTTTTAAGTCAGTTAAAACCCTCAGAGCTCTAAATTCTTAGCTGTGAAAAAAACCTCGGCCTCCGGCCTCGGCCTTCTCCACAACTAAGAATGTAGTGCTCCTCGGGCTTTATCCTATACGGAAAGCTTTATTTACAAGTAGATGTTGTTCACTTTCTTTTCTATATCCCCTGCTTACCTGGCCATTTCATGTATGGGCACCAGGACGTATATTGTCGTGATGAAGTGTATTGCCCGAGCATACAACACCGAGGCGCAGCGATGTCCGAACATTAAGAGTGGAGAAACATGGTCGCAGGAAGGCTATCTGCAACAAGCGAGAATTGAACCCAGGCGCCAGGCTGCAGCTATTGCAAAACGCCACATCACTGCATACCCCGTACCCTTAAACAGTGTTCAGCAGTGAATATGCACAAACAAAATGACAAACACTCGGCTTAGTCGGGATTCGAACTCGGTATCTCCAGGTAAAGCGTCCACAGCCGAACTTAACGAGCCATCGCCGATAGACAAGCTTAGCTGGTCATGGGACATTATTTCAATCGTCTTTGATATTGGTTCAGCCTATAGGTGATATCATCCTCGCTTACCCAGGTGATGTACGACAAATGCAAAACACACCAACGCGTACGCGAGAGCGAATATGCACGCGACGAGACACGCGACGCTAGACGTCTACAAACCAACGCAAAATGTGAGGCCTTTTTTATTGATCCAAAGCCATATTATGGTAACGGGAAAACCGGCGCGCAAACCGACACGCGAGAAAAATGTAACAGTTTCGCGCTGGTATGTTTTGGCAATTATCGGATAATGGGTTTGATAATACGCGAATTCGCATTGGTATGTTTTGCTCTTAATTGATGTATGTGAAACGGGGGTGATAATATGATCACACTGACCAATCACTATATTTTGACGAGACAGTGGTTTAGTGCCGTGCAAAGCCAACAGGCAGTATCTGCTTAATTTACAAGTGAGCAGATACTGCCTTTTGACTTTGCAGAGCGGTATAATACAGTGAATAACACAGTGAATAAACAGATATATAATCCTCAGCTTGGGTTATATTTACACACATAATTTACGGAACGTGGCCGCCAAATAGCCGGGGTGTGGTTTGTTTATTTACTATAACCTAGCCTAAATAAAAGAATATGTTTCTTACAACATGTACAACATAAGGCTGATTTTGGGAACTATTAGAGTAGGCCCTACTTAAGTGTAGAAACATTCAGAATGGCACTTCATCTATACCACACTAAAAAACTACTGATCGTTCACTGGTACAACCAATATCACGAACCACGTGTTTTTCCATTTAGATATAAATGTATTTACTGGCTAAAAAAACTCACTAAAATGTACGGCGATCTCCAGGTATAATTTTTGTTAGAAAAATATTTTTATTTTGTTCAAACAAAACCTTTCTGTATTCCGATATCCCCGTATTTCACGTTATATCGCCCACCGAATGACTTACTCCAGTGATCATACATGACAAAGAAATGATCAGGCGATGACAAGTATAGGCCTATAGTATTTTTGGCCGAAAAAAGTCAGAAATAATCGCATTTAGAATAGGGGGCATGAAGTGTGGGAGTGAGGATTGGTGAATTCCATGGTGTGAGGTGATCCTGCTTTCACATGGATCTTTGTAGTCAATGTTTACAAAGGGACTCCCATGTAAGTTGACACTGATAATATGATCAGAGTAAATTATTTATTCAACACGTCTGTTTGTAACCTTGAACTGGTGAATCTGACAAATTGAAAATGTCGATCTCCTCTGACAGTGTGTATGTCACGACCACTGTATGCTTAGCAAACAGCAGACGCTGAAGCAATGCTGGTTTAATGTTGGACCAGCGTCGAGGACGGTGGGCCAACATTAAACCAGCATTGATTTAGCATGTTCAACGTCCCGTGCTCATTAGGGCGGGGACTCTTGTGTAGTAGTTAGCGCTACCAGGATACCGCTAGTCACGCCAGAGTTTGGGGTTCGTGCCCAGCTCGCGGTGCTCGCGGTGGTCGCGTTTCAAAGATGGTGAAGATTCAATACAGTGGGACGCCTCCGCGACCGAGAGGTAGCGTGCTCGGACTCTGACACTGACGAGGGGAGGGGGGGAATTTCGAATGCTGTGTCTGCTCATAGAGTACGTGTGAAAGTTATTCAGCAAACAGAATAGGTTGAACAAGTGTTGATTTAGTGTCGGTCCATCGCCTGCAATACTGACCCAACAATAAGCCAACGCTGTGACATCCCGTTGAACCTGGAATGTAACCTACGAAAAACGGAGCCAATTTCATGGGAAGTTATATAGGTATTCATCAATTAACCCTTAAAGCACTGAAATATTTTTATAAATTAAGAGACCAAATGATTTTTTTATTATTTTTTAACGTTATACATGTCTTAATTAGCTCTTTCCGCTTCATTTGAATACATATTTTATGGGTCTACGGCTATCATTCATAATATACTCTTCCAGTGCGGGGATCAACTTTAGACGTCAGAATGTGACGTCTAAAGACGTCAGATTCTGACGTCTAAAGTCGGTCCCGCATTAAAACGGTTAAATTAATATGCCTAGAAGGCTTGATTGAAATGTTGAATTGTGAATAAATCTGTTTTCGCCCGTCTTACAAAGCTGCATTCCTAATCATAATGTGTGCAAAATATTACTTTAAAAAAAACCAGTGTACTAAACATGCTAAAGGTGATAATAACAAAATTCTGACTCAATCAAATGTTCCCAGTCCTTGCACCCCCTCCCACGATACAGTGGTGGTTTATTTTCTTACTTACAAATCCAGAGATCAAGGGTTATCCCTTCTGTTATCTTGTCAAAGTAATACATGAATAAAGCCGTTCTTCTAGGCCGCTTTTCTAGTAAATATTTTTCTAAGCTATCAATATAGACTCCCACATATATAATAGGCCTACTAAAGAAAGGCCATGCAGATATATGTAGTGTGTAAATACACGGCTAAAATAGACATCACGACGTACTGAGTGAGTGAGCGAAGGATTATAGACATACTGAATAGTCAGAATAATAAAAAATATGGAGAAAAAGGCACATAGTATTCTTTTCTAGAAGGAATTCCATTATTTCGTCTAATTGATGCCCTGTGTTTACTGTTTTTATTATACGAAGAAATGCATTTTAATATGCGAATAAATTATTTTTAGAATAATATTGTAATACACATGTAGCCTACACATTATTGTACATTGATGTCTCTTTCTCAGAATACAATACGAATACGGAACACCAATAACACAACACATAGAACCCCTGCAAGATATGTGAACACTACTCATTCTGTTATCGAAAAAGCCATGAACATCACGGAGCGTTGGAACAATTAAGTCAGAAACATTTTGATTTGACGTCTTGGATACTGTTTGCGCAGTAGAATATTTGCATTTCCTTGATTTTTTGTAAGTGATGTTACGTTGTGCTCTTGCTGTACAACGTAAAGAGAAAATAACAATAACACATCCCAGAATCAGGGTGAATATAGATGATGATAAGGTGAAGATGATAATTATTGTTGACTTTACCTTGGTAGTGAAGTGTTGTACAAGAGGCAGTAAACACTCCGTAGCGCCGTGTCTCAGGGCAGAGTTGACGGCATTCAGGCCTTCTTTGTCCTCCAGGTTTGCCTTGGCACCTGAACAGCTCGCCAGCTCTGCCACCATATCCACGTTAGAACATCTGATGGCCCAGTGTAGAGGAGTCCTGCCTTTCTCATCCTTGGAGTTCAGGGGAACCTTACCCTTATCCAGCAGCAGCCTGATACACCTGATGTAATCCTCCTGGATCTTTCTCTGTTCATGGGGATCGTCATCATCATGGACGTGTTCCCGCTGCCTCTGACTCCCTAGAATACACTGGATCAGAGCATTAGCATCCTTATCCTCATCAGGCGACTGGATACTTCTGGGAATCTGTAGATTCGGCTTGTAAAACAACTCTCTGAGATCGTGAAATTTGCCCAGGAAGCAGAGCTTTAATATCGCCTCCGAGAACTCCATGTTAAGTGTTCATTAGAGGCGGCATTTCCTGGCCATGTTGTGTAAGAGTAACAGGTCAGCTTTCCTGGAAACGGTTGTGTTTGTTTCGCATATTGACTACTAGTAGTATTCGTGGTTGACAGTGTGGTGTGTTTTATGTTGACACATGATGATCAGGGTGCTAGGAACATGTGTGTCTCCTCTATGTACACTTTATGTACTCCCGCTCTATACACCCAGTCAATGAACCGTGCACCTCTCTCTCTCTCTCTCTACATACGCACTACATATGGATCACACTCTCCCATGTATGGATATACTCCTCCTACACGTCCTATGTCAATAAACAAGATAAAACACAATAATTATTCAACAACTGAGAGGACATCTAGTGAGTCAGTGTGTAATGTAGATAAAGCATGGCTTGAAGCAAAACAGGTTCCCATGACCTCACTACGCGGCGCTGCTTATAAGGCAAATATGATAATGCATGTAATAAAGTTGGCTTGATGTTGGGCCAGCGGCGCACACAGTGGCAATATGACAGTGGCCCAATGTAATACAAATACAGCATTGGACCAACAATGCGACAGCATACCCATACTAGAAGCCTCTGTGAGCGAAAGGTAGCATGTTCGGCCTCAGACCGCCAGGGCTCGAATTTAGAATCCTGTGTCTGGAGGGCAGTGTCATCTGATTCATCTCACCATCCTCAGAAGGTTCTCATGGCCCAGGTTAGACCATATGTGCACAGACGTGGCATAAAGCCTCATGCATTCATTTCATTAATATTGTCTGGGTTATTATATCACTAAGAGAATTGCATAAGACAGAGAACATTTTGTGTCCGAGCAGTTACACGACGACGCCACACGGACTCACATGTCACAGAAATATCAACAACAAATCTCTTTGGCCGCAATTTCATTCAGCGCCCAATAGTTGCTTCCCTCGCGTGCACCTGGTCCGCATACAGTTCACCAAACACTAGATTATTTTCGGGTAGCTTTTTTTAGTTATGATGCAGCTATAATCTGAAAACCTGACGTTTATGTGGGTGTGTGCATGGCTGGATGAATGTGGGAGTGAATAGATTGGGAAATGGGTGAGTGGGTAGTGGATGTGTAGGGAAATTGATGAGTATGAACTTGCATCAACAGCAAATTTTTTTTTTTTAATTGTTATAAAAAATACTTCATTCTAAAAATAGCAAATAAAACCAATTATACTGCTAATGTAGTTCAGACTTTGTAAAAAGATTGAAACTGTGATAGGTTTCTCCCTATAAGGTGAATATAAATGAACAAATACTCTACAGCCTGGCCCAAAAATCTTAGCAATGGAACAAGGAAAACTAGCTGATGGATTAGATGAAGTGGTAGAGTGTGACATGACGATCTTCATCCTCAGAACAAATATTAATTATTGTGCTGCTAAACTGGTAGTTTCTGTTTTTCATTCAGTTGAACCTGGAATTGCTGACACAATATACGGTGGCAACAGCACAACGATTAAACTACATGTGGTGTTATTGTATATACTATAAATTATTGGTTGACATTTAATTGTACATAAATGGGAAACCTAATACTCCAGACAGTGTCGCTGAATAGGTTATTGTGGGCTTACATGAAACTCACTGGTGAATTAGATGATGTTTTACACAACCATCCTCACCCTGTCATGCATAGGCGCAACTAATTTCCTTTATCTGTTTGTGCCCAGTATAAAGAATAACAGTAGGCCTATGTGATAATAAATAAATACGGCAAAAATGACAAAAAGGATTAAATCGTTTGTTTCCATTTTTATTCATTCAAAACTGGAAATCGCGTAACTGGAATTGCTTTTGCAATTTCCAGCTTTAACCTTTTCGAGCCTGAATTTACCATTGCAATCTTCATCCTCTACAAGCCGCGAATTGATGTCGCAATTCTCGACTTGTAGTGGATGAAGATGATCTGATGGGGTTTAAAAATTAATGAAAATTGCCATTTATTGGTAAACCAGTTTCATGGAAATTTCCGTTCTAAAACCCTTGGTTGTCAGAAAATTACATATGTTTTTAAAGAAGTAAAATGATGCTTTAATGTATCGTGAGGGCTTAAAGGGTTAAATAACGAATACTTACATTTATGGAAACATACACCTCATTTATTGAGTTATTTGATGATTGACCGAGCATCTACCACAAACTAATTAATTAAATTAATTTCCTTTTTTTTTGGTTTGAAACTGAAAAATGTATAGGCTTATGGCGCATATAGGCTAACACGGTGCCAACATCACAAGGGTTAAAATACGCCTATTGTTATTACATAAACATGAGATATACATGTATGTGACATGCTGGCGTGAAAGCCAAGCCTCCGTGAACAATTCTCCCCTGACGTTCTCATGAGGCGGACACACTAGAGCGGCATATATTACATCCTGTTGTATGACACCCATTGGGATATATTATAAGGTAAGATTGTCACCAATGATTTCATTTATTAAACATTTGAGAAATACATTAAAGTAAAAAATATGTTGAATAGCTGGGAAGTCAACATAAAATTATGCTAATATACCGGCAACACAGTTGGAGCAGCCGCACGTATATACACCGTATATAAGAACTGTGAGAGAAAAGAAATATATGACATGGATAATGAAGAATATTCCACAAAATAACGCTATGGTATTTATTTCTGAGCTTCCTATCACTCGAAGTTGAAATTGTGAATTTTGTTAACCCATTAAACCATCACAATGCATCCAAACATCATTTTGCATCCCTGAAGAACAACTTAATTTCTCATACCTAGGTGTTTTAGAACGTACATTTTCATGGAACTGATTTTATTAATGAAGATTTAATTTTCATTTGCCACCCACTTCAAGCCATCTTCAGCCACCACAAGTCGAGAATTGCGAAAACAATTCACGGCTTGCAGTGGATGAAGATAACAATGGTAAATCCAAGCTTGAAAAGGGTTTTACCCTTGACTCTTCTTTGCCGGAATTCCCCACAAAAACGTACTCGTGGACCCTAGTTTATTCATAAACAATCTTGAGATTTAAATAAGACCCTCATAAGCAACAATTAGACGCAAAATATAAAACTTGGCACAATAGCTATATAGTCTTAATGTGGCATAGTTGCAAGATGACATCAAGGTTATTTCAAGGTTATTTCAAGGTAAAATAAGCAGATTTTTGCGAACTTGGGCGGCTACCGAGGTTTCGAATTATTGCGAGCTCGGGCAAAGAAGGGTTAAAGTGCTAATTACGTATTTAGCCGATTTAAGCCTTTTTAGTCGTTCTTCACACAATAATATATGAATGAAGAACAATGTGTTAGATTGAAATAATTATGTTGTGGGTCAAATTATGTATACTGTAGATCTGGTAATTTCGTGTTTTTAAATTTTCGCGAATTTCTGATTTTATGATTTTCCACGAAATTTAGAACTTGAGAATTTCCATTTTTCTTTAGTAGCGCTATTATAGTAATACTTTTCGCGCGATTCTTTATTTCGCGAATTTGTCTTCCTCGCGAAATTCGCGAAAATGAAAACCTCGCAAATATTAACGGATCTACAGTATTCGAGAAATTGTTTACTCACTTGAAGTTGTGGGTCGCGGATAAAATATCAAATCTATCTAGCGCGGGTTAAAAAATGTAATGTAAACCAAGTGTGACCATGGTATTTATCTGGGTATCGCGTATGTACTTTATCACTTTCCACCAACTGTTGTAATGTTAGCTTTACACACATGAAACACCAATCACACTATAAACATGATAAAGCTATCGCACTGTTTTTTACATTCAGTATTTTTTATGTGATCCAGACTGAAATTAGGATTGCTTTATAACAAAGAATAACAGCCTACACGGCTGGGAGCAATCAGCGTGACGTGTTATCAGGTTATATACATGGTGAACACTGCATAATACTCCTGGCTCCGTCATAGGACCCCGTATACAATGAAAGAGTACATTCATGTACTGGGGTCATGTGGCTATGAAAATAACCAGGGTAGACTTTTAAATGAAAATTAGCTCAGGTGGTGATTATTATCTTGGATTGCTGCTGAAATTTAATATCAGATATTATTTTTTTTGAATTCATCACACCTAATTACCTAGGTGTATAGACATCAAAATTAATATTCCAGGCGACCTTTTATTTTAATTATTAGCAGGCATATATTTATCATATCAGCATGGCGGCCATCTTGGATTTCTGTACATTTGCTTGCGTTGAAGTCTTTGATTTTGATTTTTTTAAATTCCTCATACATAAAAACTTATGTGTAGAAACCAGAATGAAGTTTCTAGGTGCATTTAAAAAATGTTAATCATGTTAGCGTGGCGGCCATCTTAAATTTCTGTACTTTTTATTTCCTTGGGTTTCTTATTTTCATTTTTTTGAATTCCTTATACCTGAAAACCTATGTGTAGACACCAGAATGAATCTTCTAGGCGCTTTTTTAAAGTTAGGGGCAGACATAGATTTTTCATGTTAGTGTGGAGGCCATCTTGGATTTCTATACATTGCATTGCTTTGATAATTTTTTTTTCATTTTTTTTTAATTCCTCATACCTTAAAACCTAGGTGTAGACACCAAAATAAATGTTCCAAGTGCATTTCTTTGAAAGTTATGAGCAATCATCGATTGTTCAGGTGTGCCTGCCGGCCATTTTGATTTTCTGCTTTGTGTAGCTTTAGGTCTAACTTTTTAAAAGTCTACCCTGGTTATTTTTATAGCCACATGACCCCAGTACATGAATGTAAAGTCAAACACTCTGCCTCTTTCATTGTATACGGGGTCCTATGACAGAGCCTGGAGTATAACACCGTATGGTGACATTCTAAAGAAGCACTTTGCCTACATTTACTCTTCTGCGCTCGACCATTTGAAGGTGTATAATAGCTACCGCGACTTCAAACTTCAAATGGGTGGAAACTGCTCATCTTTATTTGTTAACCATTGTGCCGATCAAGTGCTGCTTTCTCATTTTCATTCATTTGAAGCTGGAATTGCCAGTGCAATTTTCAGCTTGAAATTATAAATCTAATATGCTTACACTTGTCTTACATTGTTATAAATTGCTCGTAGCAGAATGACGGGCGTCAACCTGGTATGTCGACCTGATTCCAATAGTCCAGGAGCTAGTTTTTGTAGGGGCTCTATTTAGTGAGCTCGTTCAACCGGCGTAGTATCTAAAATCTGAATTGACAGAATGGTAGAATGGACCTTCGGCAACAACCCCAGGTAGCATGTACAAACAAATTGTGGTATCAGTTTTTTTGTACAGCCCATTTTCTAACATAGGGGGTGTTTTTCGCTATGTTCGTCAAAGTGGAGGTCAAGTTCGAAAAATAGCCATATCTTTGCAATGAATTGACCAATTCTTACACTTTTGATATCACAACACTCAGTATTAACTTATCTAACTCATCTGACCTTAGATAAGATTGTGTATTGTGAGAATATAACAACTTACATCAAGTCACATCTCAATCGTAAATACGCTATAATTTTTTTTAGCGTATTGGCTAAAAATGCATTATATGACCAAAATAAAAAATGCTTCGGGAAAAAAGTAAACTCAAATTTGATTCCATAGGTGTAACTTTAATAGGACTGAGCTCACTTAATGCTACATACGGTCCTGGTGATTATTGATATATTCTAGTGGTCATTGAGACCACCCAAACCTGTTTAGATTTAGGGTGTAGAGCTACATAAACGTCTGTCGCTGCTGTTCTAATTTACCAATGTACACATGGAAATTCAATTCCCGTTACAATGATATATTGCATGTTGCAGTAGAGTAAATAGTCATCTCTCCACATAAGTTGAAACATAATTTTGTATTACACAAGAATATAAATCAGCAACAAAATAAAATAGTCAACATGGTCAATGAAAGCGACTAAATAAAACATAATTATTGCCCATATCTCCATGTGGCCGATGTTTTCTGAAGCCAGATATGTATTTGTTTAACACCCAGTGGTATTTAGATTTATAAATGTTGATATATCTTTTTAATGTAAAAATATAGCAGCCTGTTATGAAATTGTCTGTATTCAAACTGAGCTGAAATCTGAAACATTGAACTTTGCTTGGCAAAATAAGTATATAATTTGTTAACCACTTGTTTTTACATAATTTGGGTGTGTTGAGTTCTAATCAGTCGGATAACGTTCTAAATTTAGAAATGGCCGCCAAAACCACATATCTTCTACTTTTTTCCGAAAAATAAATGCACATTTTCTGGTTTCTGCATGATTTGGAGTTGAGAAATGTATGTCTCAGGTTTTTCGCTTAAAATGACCTTTCTTTGATCTTCAAATTCAAAATGATTATCACCAGCATAAAATTATAGCGTTTTTTTCATCTAAATATAATATTATAAAACAACATTATTTAATGAAAATTTAACAAATAGACGAGTTAATACGACAAATTAACTTATAAGACATTAAAAACTAAGTTTAGTGACATTATATTCTAGCATGCTTTGATGTCCTCCGTATTTAGAATGACGTCATGATTTTACTGGTAAATATGCAAAATGACGGCCATCTTGGATTTTACGATACAATCTAGGTCAGACGATTATAAATAAACATCAGTCATGAGTGTTTCGGTCCCCAAGTTATGCAAAAAGCATAAATTGAGCATTTTCGTGCGATAAACAAAAAAAAGGCGGAATTTACATTTTTGATAGCCATTTTGTTTTTCGTTTATTTGAGGGTGAATGTCGCGGCAATTTTGAATTTTTTTCTAAATTTACTTGTCAGTAATGTTAATTCCTGGTCCACTAGGCTACTTCGAATAAGTCGTATTATTTTCAGCATGTTCAGAGGTATAATTAGAGTAACAGTAAATATTTAAAAACGGCGGACGTATTGTATTGAATTGAAGGTCAAATAAAGGTAATTTCTTTCCAAAGACACTCGATATAAATTTCTCGAAGAAAAATCTTAAAGAAACCATAAATTGTGCTCTCATGTGCGATAAGCCATAGAAAATACGGGATTTTATTAACATTTTGGCGGTCATTTTATGTTTTGCTAATTAGAAGGTGAAGGTCACCAAATATAGAATATCATTAGACAGATTCGAATTCAGCACATCCAAATTATGTAAAAACAAGTGAATTAAAAAATATACACTAACATACCGACCAATGCTCAATATTTCAGATTCCGGCCTTGACTAAACACACACATTTTCATAAAAGGCTGCAATATTCTTCAATTAAAAAAATATATGTGATATTTATAATTATAAATAACACTCTTTTTTAAGCATACATATCTTTGGTTCAGAAAACATAGGCCAAATATCGATATGTCAAATAATTATGGTTTTTTTAGACGCTTTCATTGACCATGTTGATTTGTTACTTATGTCTATTCTTGTGTAATAAAAAAATATGTTTGAACGTATGTGGAGAGATGACTATTTGCTCCACTGCAACACGCAATACATCATTGTAAAGGGAATTGAAATTTCATGTGTACATTGATAAACTAGAACAGCAGCGACAGACCTTTACGTAACTCCACCCCCTAAATCTAAACAGGTTGGGGTGGTCTCTATGACCACTAGAATATATCAATAATCACCAGGACCGTAAACAGCATGAAGTGAGCTCAGTCCCATTAAAGTTACACCTATGGAAACAAATTTGATCTTACTTTTTTCCCGAAGCATTGTTTATTTTGGTCATATAATGCATTTTTAGCCAATACGCTTAGTATAATTTCTGTTTCGTTTCTTGTAAAGATTCAGGAAAAAATCCATAGCGTATTTACGAGTGACTTGACAATCTATCGAAGGTCAGACGAGCCCAAAAGTTAGGTAAGTTATTACTGAGTGTAGTTATACCAAAAGTGTAAGAATTGGTCCATTCATTGCAAAGATATGGCTATTTTCCGAATTTGACCTCCACAACAAATATAGCGGGATACACCAAATGGGCTGTACAAAAAAACTGATACCACAACTTGTTTGTACATACTACCTGGGGTTGTTGCCGAAGGTTCATTCTACCATTCTGTCAATTCAGATTCAAGATAGTCCGCCGGTTGAACGGAATTTTTTTATGGTGTCCCTACTCCTGGACTACAACACACAGAGCTAGTTCTCATGGCTGAGAAGGCGACAGAGCGTATGACCCAACAAACACAACTGTTCAGCTAAAGTGGAAGTAATGCTCACCCAGTAGACATGGTAGACGTTGAATCAATGTTGGTTTAACGTTGGTACAGCGTTTATGACGGGGGAGGGTAGTACTGATGATGACATGACGTATAATGATGACGTATTAAAGTGAAGGCATTAACGTGGTGGGGGGAGGGGGGTGGACATGACAGACCAATAGCCTTGATAACATCTATATGACTCATTACCTTACACACGATACAGACAGCGCTATGTATAATATATCTGAGAGATCATACAAGTGTCTTATGTTTTTATATGACATCATTATTTACCATAGACCAACCTGATACTTGTCACACACGCAAAGGATTGATCCAGTAATACATTGATCTCTTAGGATATAGTTGGAATGCAGACCAGTAATTGCTAAACTTTTCAATTAAAAAGAAGAAGGTAAGGCTACAACATGTTTTCATAAGTTTTCCTAGTAGCATGTGCATAACTTAAAACAGCCGCGGTACATTTTGGTATCAGGCATATTGATTGTAGCCCGATATTGATTGTATTCGTGTACGCAGATTCTCATGGTCGCCGAAGCAATAAAAAAGACACCTTGATAAATTGAAAAATAAAAAATAATGTGGTTAACATGTTGCTGTACATGGATCTACATGGATCTACACATCATACGTAAATCTTCACATAAAATATAAACTAAGTACTGCAAATATGGACATGGACACAGTATTATCAGTCAAGAAAATGTACATCGACCATCCTTCGTGTAATCTCATATAATGTTATTATGGTAGCAGTGTAGTAGATTATGTAATGTGTAGAAATTGCTATCTAAAGTATATATCAGATTTCAAAATATTACCACAAACCATTTATTCCGACCATAGCCAGGTGATGTTTAATATGAAATTTTAGTGTACCCCTCTGGTAAAACGTATGACCAGACAATTTAATGTGGACAAAAAACTTGTATGGGAAGAGAGGAAAGCTCTACAGTTTAAAAATGAGCTTAAACATATGGAAAACGAGTATGAAATCACCATCTTTTCCAAGCTGGACAATGTTTTTAAAATCATTATTATATAATATAGGTCTAAATTTTGCTTGGGATAACCAGAACATTGTGAACCATAATGCTTTTTTTACAGGATATATTTTTGACCAAATGGAATACTGCTTTATCTGCCAGTTCAGATGGTCTGATATAGAAATCATATAAAGTTAGTCTATGTTATAGTGATTATTTTATTTAAATTGTCATACCGAGACATAGCTATGCTTTTGTAAAATTTGTAACAAAAAATCACTGACTCTCTGTTGTGTCAGGCAAATGACATCGACCAAGACCATATAATCAGCGCATGTGTGAGGTGTGTGGTGTCTTGGGCGATGAGTATCACTTTCTATTGGTATGTAAGAATTTAAGCGATTTAAGACAAGGATATATACCTAAATATTATTTTAAATACCCTTCCATGTATCTATTTTTGCATTAATGTCAACAGATCATGTCAAAACTATTCGTAATCTTGCTGCTTTGGTATATTCAAGTTTCCAACGGATCACACTTTGAATTGTATTGTTCGTTTTGTCTCCTCGTACATGCGTGTATTAGATAAGTTGTAAAATGTTCAAAGACTATGTCTAAGCTGATTAAATAAACTACGAACTATATCTGTCGTGGTTCCTTATCATGCTAATCTGCCTCGATGTACATTAACCTCAATGAACAATAACCTCAATGTACATTAACCCTTCGAGCGCTGAAATAGTTTTGTATAAGCCATGGAGACCAAATCTTTTTTTTCTCAATTTAAAATCATCATAAATGTCTTAGTTAGGTCTTTCCGCTTCATTTGAACACTTATATGTTATGGGTCTACATCCATTATAAATAGTGTGGGGATCGAATTTAGACGTCAGAATCTGGCGTGTATAGTCGTCAGATTTTGGAGTCTAAAGTTGATCCCCGCGCTGTAAGGGTTAAGGATATATGCCAGTACCACTAGCTCCACTCCACTACTTGGTCAGGTGTCTAGTGCTGAAACTCGCCGGTGATTGCCATGCCCTGGGACGTCCGCTCAACAACGGTGCTGATGAAGAATTCGCTTCAGTGGAGAGTATGTGATGCGTATTAACATGGGTAATCCAGTAATACAAATTTTGTAATCAAATCAGACTGACTATCCTGTCCGAGAATAACGGAACTACACTAAATGGAGGCAGATATTTCTAGCAATAACTTGTGCAGTGAAACAATGGGCACAATCATAAGCCTTATCTCGACATTATTTAGAGTGGCATTAATATACCGGGTCGGTGAGCTTAGGAATTATAAATCGAATATCATCCACTTCGGATTAAAATGTGTTATATAATATCATCTACAAAAAGTAAATTACATGTCATGAGCAAATGTGTGGCCTGAACTGAGCCTCACTAGTCTTGGCATGGTGTCGCTTGTCTTAAGGCGCGTTCACACCTGTTACGACTTTTCCCTAGCGGTACGACTTTTTTTGCTTACGACGCTTCCGGAGAAGTTGAACCTTCCATAATATGATTAGGTGCTCACACGGACGCTACCCCCTCGCGGCGCGTCCACAGAAAGTTGAAAAATGTTCAACTTTTGTCGCAGACGCGCGGTGGAGGCTTACGATTTTTTTTCTTGCCAGCTAATCATACACTGTTTCTCGTCGCGTGGCATAACATGTTGAATGATGTTGTTTACTTGGCTGCTCACATGTTTTCCTGGTAGCGATGTTTATGACCAAGAAGCTACCTTTCTATATTTACAGGTTTAATTTCACGGAGATGACTGGGATGTATTACATGCACCTTTCAGTAGTTTTCTACCCTTAGAAGCTACTATATCTACAGTGTACACTTGATACACTGGTGGAGAAAAAATCGGGACAATAAGTTAAATGGAGGTCAGCTTTTTCAGAATTTCGTGAACCCAATTTTTCTGTTTTATGGGCATGTTTTCTTCTTGTGCAATATAGCAGCAATGATCAACAGAATGATCTTCTTTTAGCTCGTCTAATATACATGTATCCATCATGGATTTAAAATTTCTTCTGACGTTAAGCTTTAACAACGTGGCACGTAGTCAGCCACGTGTGTTGCAGTTGTCACAACAATACAAGTGATGTTTTATGATAGCATCGGCGTTTTGTCGTAGCATATGTGAACAGTCCTGCGCGTTAAGTCGTATGCGTTTTGTCGTTGTACGCGCCTGCCGCGTCAGGTGTGCAGGTGTGAACGGGCCTTAGCTTTTTGTTATCAGGATACAGTGCTATCATATCTACATCACTTTAGCCTGCTGCCATAATATAGTAAACAAGGGGAGTTGAAACGGCGCCAGCTTCGTGTATAGGCCCTATTGGAATTGTGCAACAGAGCAGCACGTTCTAATTATATGACAACAAACGTACATCCTAAGAAAAATGAAACTAGAATGTATCGTATATTTAAGTTAAAGGTGTATGTGACTCACACCTCAACAGACCATGGTGGTGTTAGTGCATGACGACGTATTTATAGGAGCAGTAAAAAACATCCAGGTAAATACGAGATGTTGACCCAATGTTGATTTCATGCTGCACCAGCGTCGTAGACGGTGGGCCAACATTAAATCTACACTGGCTCAGTTAGGCTACTTTTGTTTATTGTGATAGAAGGTGATATGCTCCAAAGAAGTATTTTGATATCAATAGGCTTGAGGACATATTCTGTTGCCACTCATGCAGCCTATAGAAGACATTAGGCCTACATATATCCACATAATTTTAATATATTATGTTTTGTTTTAAGATTTTAAACTGTGAGACCCTATAAATTGGCGTTTATCAGAATGCTCAATCTGACGTGGTCAGACTGATTCTACAGAAAAGAAACGATTAAATCTAATGTGTATTTGTTGCAGAATCGCGTTACTATCTAGAGATGTCTATTATAAGTGGAGCCCCCTTCTTGATGACCTACGGACCAGTCATACTGGCTTTCCTGGTAGGATGCCTTATCACTATCTCCCTATCAAGGTACGTGACAAATGCTAACCCTTAAAGCGCTGAAAGATTTTGCATAAACCACGGAGACCAAATGGTTTTGAATCATCACAAATGTCGTAGTTCGCTCTTTCTGCTTTTTAATACCTATGTTATGGGTCTACGACCATTTGAAATGTAGTATTTTTTTCAGTGCGGGGACAGTCTTTATACGCCCGAATCTGACGTTTGTAGACGTCAGATTCTGACGTATAAAGACGGTCCCCGCACTGAAAGGGTTAATTTATCGCGACATTGTTTTCAGAAACGAAATTAGTGTCTACCTTACTTTATTTAACCAAGTATTCACGTAATATTTTAAAATGTGTTATTACATCTGAAGTTATATCATAACGTTAAAGGCTAAATGGGTTGTCAACAAAATTGAATTAATAATTTCCTAAAGCTGTATTTTATGTAACATGTATAATAATCTGATTACATTTGTTTCATGAATTCTTTTGACACAGCTTCCGAATCTTTTAGTTTTGAGCTGACAAGAAATATTGATATTTCCCCTTCCGAATCTTTTATGTGTGGGCCTATACCCGTGTACATCCATACAATTTACCTAAAAAAAAATCAATTAATCATTTTTTTTGTTCATCCAGTCAACTAAAATATGTCACATTTTACAATTTACATTTACTCCTATCACGTTAAAGATCATTTTGCACGAAACATAGGAATAGAAACAATTTTCAATAGTTTTAATAGCAAACTATGTTTTCAATACCATTATGCTATATATATTTACTTCACATACCACTGCAGGCTAAAGCTAACAATTTTTTACAATCGACGAAGAAAGAACAGTTGATCTTTATCACATTTTTGACTGGTCTTACAAAATAGATTATCTTTTTTGAAAAAATGTGTTCAATAGATCATCGGCTGATATATTAGGTGACATCTCGTCTTTTTTGCAGAGATAACACATCATTTATAGAATTTCGATATGTTCATCTACATAATTATATTATATTATGCTGATGCAACATATAGTTATTATTTGTTGGGAGAAAAAGACCCCCTTAATTATAATTCGATTAAAAAAAAAGTATTACAACTAGTGTAGGAGCCATCAAAAAGTGCCGTATTGCTCGGACCCGTTTACACCAGAATGCATATACTTACAACCTATTTAATTTAAATTATTTAGAAAAATTGCATAATTTATAAAATTCCAATATGTACATCTATATATATTACGCTGGTGCAATTGAACATATATAATTATTTTTTTTGGTAAAAAAATTACAGTTAAATCCCATTATGGTAGTAGAGGCCGCATAAATATTGAGGAGATAATATGCGGGATGGCGGGGGGGGGGGGGGGAGGGGGTCAATAACTTACGGCAAAGTCAATGAGGCAAAACAGCCCCGAAAAAAGCAGCATAACATAATGAGTAGTTAGGAGGCCATCATTCATTTTCCAGGGGGTGCTGGAGGTTTTTTTTGAAATAAATAATTTCGGGCGGACTCTGCGTGAAATATATAATTTACTTCAAGAACTGTCTGTTCTATATAAACATGTAATAAAATGTGAAATTTTCAGCGCGCCGCCGAGCCCGGTTGAAATAAATAATTTGCCCGCGACAAATCTCCCCTGGATATCGAATGGTGGCCCCTTATCACTGCTCTAGCATAGAACGTCCTTGGTTCTAGTTTTACCACCTGTTTGCGTGTAGTTGTTTTATATAATGTACATTTCGTTGTTTGTAACACGAGCGGCATGCAGTGATCTCTGTACTTGCTGCCATACTTGTTATGTGCTGTCCATCGTCTGTAGCGCTGGTCATACATTGATACAGCAGTGGGTTAAGGTCGTGTTTTCGTTTGTTATCAGATGTTGTTGATATGTGATCACATAAAGATACACTGGAAAACCATAAATGCTTCATCCGCTGTAAAGTATGAGCGAAACGTTGAACGAATGTTGTTTTAATTTTGGCACACCGTCTACGGCGTGGTCCAACAGTGATACACAATGGAGCCATCATCTCGCATTGGGTGTGTAATCCAGCAATAAGACGGTGGCCCAACATTAAGCCAGCATTTTTTCAACGTCTTGTTTATGTTGGGAAACAACGAGCGCAGCATTTGCTACTACATGCACCCAGCAAACAATGTGGTCACTCAATATGGGGTCATCGTCTATGACACATGCCCAACATTAAAACAACATTGTGTCCACGTCTGATATTTGCTGAGCCTTTAATGAAAATCGGAGAAACATTTCAAAGCAAACAAGACAAATTTAAAAAAAACCAAGAGAATAAATTAATTAGTACACTATACTGTAGATATTGTAATGGTTTCGACCCCTTTTTTTCAAGGCATAATATACATAAGCTGCCAGTTCTGTTACTACTCTTTAGTTTCTTGTTGTTTTTATTTTTATTAATGAGAATACTGGATATTGATAATAATAGAAGAATTTGATATTAAAACTGTTATTTTCAATATCCTGCTGTGATATCGCTGTGAAACTGCGGCTAACATTGTTTTGGCTTGTAGTTTTTTCCCTTTTGACTTTGCTTGGCTAGTCTCCTATAATGATATCTGGGTGGATGTCAAGCTCTCAAACTGGTTTTTTGATAAAGCATTAAATTACAAATAGTCGCCATAAACATATAAAATCAATAAATTTATATTTATGACAATAATTGAGATAGACTTGATGATCTCACCAAACCAACAAGAGAAAATTATTATCTGATCGTTAGTTAAAAAAATTGTTATAGCTATGATCATCTGATTGTGTGGTCATTATCCTTAAATCTATATTTTATCTTATAATTATGTGATATACAAGAGCAGTGACCTGGTAACGTTATGGTAATAAGCTCATGGAAATAGTGACTGTTATATGTACATCTAATTCAAGGACAAGATATATATAGAGATGTACTTATGATATGTAATGGCAACACATGTGTGAAACGTGAATACAAAGTACGTTCAGTATCGAAGCGCAGTGACACATCCAGAAGGGTTGCAGCAGGCGCCTCCCCCCCCCCCCCTCCCACCTCAGTTCAGGGTGAAAAACGGTCATATTTGGGCCGATATATGCTCTAGAATGCGTCATTTGAGGTCTTATATTTCAAAATTAGAGCACATAAGATGCTGTGTCAGCCGTGGTGTGTATAAGTTCTTAGGAAAATCGGCGCGCCCCCCGTCTGTCAATTCCTGAATCCGCCAGTGGAGTCTTTTTCAAGATTCATTTTTATTTGATCAAATTAAAACATTTACATATTTTGATTATTAGGAGACCTCCACTAAAACCGTAGGTCGCTATCGTGGAGGCCACCTTAGAGAGAAAATAATAATTGAATATGTAGAAAATAATAATTGAATATCGAGATCTGGGCCTTGAGAACTACCCTTAGAAACACTCTAAAATACTTTAGTTTTAATGTCCTTCCTTTTCGATATATATATTTTAGAGAAAGGATAGTTCCGACAATATTTTCAACAATATATTTAAAGTTCTGACTTGTATTGTTATATCAGATAAAGAAAGTAGATGGAGCAGGCAGATAAGATTATAAGTATACATCACAGATAATTCAATCATTGCATGAATCTATACACATGCATGTATAATATGGTGCTAGTAACAACAAGTAAATCAAGTTACCTGTTTTCGGAGTGGTGAACGTAACATTTTAATACGCTTTGTCATATTATATTCTCCTTTATTGCTGAAATAAATAAAAAATGTGACCTTTACGTGTTTTTTTTGTGGCAGCACACTTAACTCTTACAGCGCGGGGATCGACTTTAGTCGTCAGAATCTGACGTCTGTAGACGTCAGATTCTGACGACTAAAGTCGATCCCCGCACCGTGAGAGTAAAAATATTTGTAATGGCTGTAGACCCATGATCATGATAACATTAGGTACTCATATGAATCATAAAGAGCTAACTAAGACATTTATGATGGTTTCAAATTGAATAAAACCCTTTGGTCTCCATGATTTCTATAAAACAATTCAGCGCTTCAAGGGGGGGGGGGATTGTATAATTATATAACTTCATGTTTGGAGGTTAAAAAATGTGATATTGACGTTTGAACTTCTGCACTATCGTAATATATTGTCATTAAAAAAAAAACAAATAATTATTTTGCAAACTGAAGTTTACTGTGTGGAAGAATAATATTTTATAATTTTAGGTATTTCCTTCCATTATAAATCATGGTTATGTAATATTAAAAGCATAATTTTTAATTGAATGATATCTCAGAAATTTGTCGATATTATACATGTATATCATAGGGAAGGGGTGAATGAAGGGTCGAATGAGTGGATGAATGAATGGGGAATTCAGACACTTTTGTGCACATATAAATTATGAACAAACCAGCATAACTTCCTCTTTTTTAAAACTGTGCTGTATATTCAAGGGGTGAGAATTCTGGAATATCCAAGGCTATGTATATACGGTCAATAAAATAGCCCAGCTGTATCATGTGTATATTGAAAGGCAGCTTTGTGTTTCGAACGTTAGGCCTAGATAGCGTGCTGTGCAAAAAGCAGGGTTTTCATGTTTTAGACAGTGACAGATAGTTTTTTAATACTTTTTGCACGAAACTACATAATGGCATAATTTTTTAAATTTCAATTGTTTAAAATGGGAGAAATGGTTTGCCTATCAGTCATATTTCCCAAATAAAACTATAAATTAATACAATAAACTGTAGATATGATAATGGTTTCGCTGTATAAAATAATTTCTGAAAGCATAATGTACATAAGCTGCCAGTTTTCTTATTACTCTTTTGCTTTTTGTTGTTTTTTAGCTTTATTAATGTATATATACTGGATATTGATAATAATAGCATTTGAATATCAAATAGCTCTGTATATTATACAGACACATCTCATATTAAAAATATTATTAGTGATATTGGTAAGACTATTTTGTTTTTGTATAATATACACAAACATTTGATATTGAAATAATATTATCTGTACATTATACAAAAACATTTGATATTTAAATATTATTGCCAAAATCCCGCATATTATGTACTCACAGAAAGATGGCAGAAGAACCTCCAAGTGTTCCAGCCCCTGTAAACACCCGTAAAGTATACATACAGGACTCGTCGACTATGGAGGAGTTCCCTTTAGTCGAGGAGGAGAATCCTCCAGACACTCCAGAGCCGACTGAACAATCTCACGTACCGTTACTGTTCAGCATGTATCCTGAACACGTGATGCTGCAGAGATCCAAGGGATTTCTGGAGCAGATGAAGATGCGACGAACTGTCAGGACCTTCAGTGATAGACATGTACCTCTGGAGATTATAGAAAACGTCATAAGTGTGGCAGGTAAGGGAAGTAGCCTTTCTGGCGACGGGGGAAGCGTCAACCGCATAGCAATGCCACAGTACCAGAAAAAAGGGGACAAACACCCAATGCTGTTTCAATGTTGGCCCAGTGTCGAAGATTGTGGGTCAAAATTGAAACAGCATTGGGTGAATGCCGTGTATTTGCTGATGTGCTGGTACAAAGTATACAGCAGACCCAGTGTTAGATCCGTGTTGAGTGAGAGTCGTAGACGATTAACCGACAATGAACCAACAACGGGCTACGACGCTGGCCCAACATTCGACCGGAATTGCGTGAGTAAACCTACATCATCTGTACGAGGCACATCGTAGAGACACGCGGCAGCTCGATTCACTGGCAAGTATTGAATGGATGTTAGCCAGCACAGGCGATGGTGGTGGAAGGAATACACGTTGAAGATATATTTTAACTTGTCTCCTTTGTTCTTTCCTTAAGTATATCCTGGGCATATAGGATTCTGGCCCATGAGGGAGACCTGTTATGTTTACAAAGTATTAAGCCACTTTTTTGTTTACTGCACCCCATCAGACTAAAGCCGGGCTTCGGAGTTCAAGAACTGCTGTTTTAGTTAAAGTGGCACAATCAGGCTAAAATCATCAAAAAATATGTATTTTTATAACCATAATTATGATGTAAACATGTCCATAGTTTTTATCTTTTTGTGTTGCGCACTTACCAGTTAAGCGAGATATAAAGACGAAATTCCTGTATTTGTTATTTTGGATATGCATGTCTGAAATAGGAAATCGCTAACCCTCACTTCTGATAAAGTCAAAAAGAGTGAAATGAGCGAGTCCAAAAGTTTCAAGGGGTAAAAAGGCTCACTGCTAAAAAAGCGAGGCGAATTTTACTGATATCAGCGATAGTGCATCCTTGGGTGATTATACATCAAACAATGTAAAAAATCGCGCAGCAACATCAGGTGGGCTTACATCATGAGCTTTTCGAAAAATTTGTCCAATATTTGTCGCCTTCATTAAGTAGAACAGAGAAAAAAACTTAGTGGCCTAATCTGGTAACAGACAAGGTCCTTCACATATAATGAGTACGTTATCAGTGTAGCGTGTAAGGTCATCCCCAGCCAACTGGGTACATTGGTTCTATGATGGTACAATGCTGGGCCAGCGCCGTAGACGGTGTCTTAACAATGGTCCACCATAGATCCAACGTGTCAGCAGTTCCATGAATACTTATGTGCCAGTGAAATAATGCTACAGAAAGATATGCATTCGATACATCTGGCTTTAGGCAATATGTAGGCCTATATTCTACAGGCGGAAGCTCCGGAGAAAGATAAAGATAATTATGTTTTGCTTGCACTTAAAGGGACACTATCAGGCTAAAATCATCAAGAAATCGGTGATTTTATTTTGACTTCCTAATGTGACCATATGATGTCTTCGTCTCTATATATCCCGCTTAAGTGGTAAATGTGCAACACAAAGAATAAAAAAAACGTTTGCAGTTCTAGCCTATGGACATATTACATCATCTGATCATATAGTCATCTTAAGAAATTAAATAACCGATTTTTTGATGATTTTAGCCTGAATGTGTCGCTTCAATAATGCACTTAAATAAGTTTTCCCATCTATAATCCATACAAAATCTCAAAATAGTGTTAGTGTCAGAAAGTTCAAATTAGGATTGATCACCACGTGACGGGTGAAGTTTCTCCAGCCAAGGCCATAGTACAGTCTACTAAAAAGCTGAAATAAAAGGGAGATCTGAACGGTATGAAAGGGAGATCTTAAAGGTCATCTTTGATCTTTTTATCACCAACGTCTACTTCTGTGGTTCTAATGTCATGGCATCCAGCTCAAATACAAAGTGGACCAAGGCCAGTAACCTATTACTGGCAACAGATACTTCAATCTGATGTATTTCTTGTCAGAAATGTGTCTGAAATCAAAATATCCATGTTATCAATGTAGGCCTATTATTATCAATCGTATAATAGTAAGATATCTACACCACCAGATTTAAATTTCAGGGCATTTGAAGTACATTCTAAACTAGTTGACTGAACTCTAAATATTTTAGCCCATTCAGAATCATTCTTGTCGCAGTCTGATTTGTTTGTCGAATACCTCGAATACATCTAGATTTCCGTCTGTACATTATTTGAATATACAACCCTTCCTATAAGGTATTCGATGTACATAGTGCGACCGCATTCAAAAACAGTTTTGACTAAATATTTGTATAATTATTCAGGAATGCAACCAAGCATAATACATCGACTACCTATGCATCTTTTTTTTATCGTAGGGACTTCACCAAGCGGGGCTAACCAGCAGCCGTGGACATACGTGGTGGTGGCAAACCCCCGCGTGAAAACCCAGGTGAGGCATATCATAGAAAACGAAGAAAAGATAAACTATGGGAAACGCATGGGGCACACCTGGGTGAAGGCGCTAGAGCTGATGAAAACCAACTGGGAGAAGCCGTACTTGGACGAGGCGCCTTATCTGGTGGTCCTGTTCAAGCATTCTTATGGTGTGGATCCGGAAGGGAACCGCAAAGTGCTCTATTACAATGAGATCAGCGCATCTATATCAGCCGGCCTTCTCCTCACAGCTATACATGTAAGTGGAACCAAAGAAAGTATTTATAGAAGGAGATTAAACTTAACTTTAAATAGGGGCCCAAAAAAGTGATTTCTTTGTTTTCGTGGTCTGTGTTTATAATTGGTCCCCCCCCTCTCAGTGCTGAATAAGGGGTGATGACACATGAACTTCAGATCAAATGCGAGAAGATACACATAGTATCCACGCCATATGGTCATTCCTAGTACTGTACAACGCCATTGTAGAAAGTATTCACTATAAACATTGTAATTCTGAATCGCCAGTTAGGCATACTAATTTAAAGCTTATTTCCAGCTTTAAAAAATGAAACGTATTTCCAGTATCAAATAGCGAAAACTATTTCGTTTCCAGAACAGAATAGACTTAATTGAATTACGCCGTGAACTGAACATCTACTAAATATTTTATTAACCATTATAGAAGTTATAGAATTAGGATTATTTAATTCTTGCCCTTGAAGTTTTGTCCCGCTACCGCGATCCAGAAGCTTAACTGGGTGGAAATTAATTTATATCATAACATACGTCAATCCAGCAAGTTTAAGGCTAATTTCTCCCTATTTATTATTGTTTAAAGGCCAAATATAAGATTTTCTGGGTTTACCTTGGTACAGTACTGGCGAGATCGTTGGACTTCTTAATTGGTGTATGTTGTATTTGATATTGCTAAATTATTATTTCAAAATTACCAGTAGCGAATAATATCTTAATTGATTAAAACAAACAATTCCTGAGTAAGAATAAGTACATCATGTCTAATAATTAGTGGTAGAATGACAGGGAACATTTTCACTATGACATAAACATCTTACTTAGTTGAATGTTTATAAATTATAATATAATTATAGAATGCGAACTAAATATTCAGTAAACCATATAGACGCTAATCATGATAATATTACTCATACACTGGTTTTGTTTCAGAATGTTGGACTGGTAACAGTGACCAGCACTCCGATGAATGCGGGCCTAAAACTGAGAACTTTATTGAACAGGCCTGAGAATGAGAAGGTTTTGTTACTGTTGCCTGTTGGGTACCCGGCCACAGGCTGCTGTGTGCCCCCAGTCACCAAGAAACCACTACAGGAACTCATGAAGGTTATTTAATATCAGGAAACCACTGCAATAACTCATGGTGGTTATTTAATATCTGAAAACCACTGCAAAAACTCATGGTGGTTATTTAATACCTGGAAAACTCTGCAAAAATTAATAGTGGTTATTTAATATCTGGAGCCACTGCAATAACTCATGGTGGTTATTTAGTATCTGGAAACCACTACAAAAACTCATGGTGATGATTTAGTATCTGGAAACCACTGCACAAACTCATGGTGATGATTTAGTATCTGGAAACCACTGCAATAACTCATGGTGATAGTATATAAAATGAATAAACTACTGTAAGAACTCATGGTGGCTATTTATTATCAGGAAACCACTGCAATAACTCATGGTGGTTATTTTGTATCTGGAAAGGACTGCAGTAACTCATGGTGATTGTTTATAAAATAAAGAAACTATCCGTACTGTAAGAGCTCATGGTGGTTATTTACTTACAGTCTACTGTGGTACTTGATTAGTTTAATAATCCACTAGTGAACAGGTCAATAAATATGTTGTCTTAAATCCGCTAATGTTTATGGGTGAGTGGGCTTCACGATACGTACGGATCGTGTCTGCTCAGACGGGATGAATCCATGGCCAATGTCTCTACGACGTGGTGTGGCAGTATCGTCGCTAGGCTGTGCTGTATCGTCATCTAGGCAGCGTCTAGGCAGCTTCGTCATCGTCATCATCGCTGTCACCATAGAGTTAATAACTCTATGCTGTCATTATGTGTTGTATTTACGGATTTGTTTGGGCGTATGTGTATCCGATTTCTTCTGATCACTGCCCCGACCTCTCCTTCTATGATGTTTGATCTGCCGCCTACTTGGTTTCTATTTTTTCCTGGTCGCCATTACGTTGTGACACCTCTCCAGTGCATGTACCACACTGATGTGCCCGGTAATAAGTCTTAGACATCTAGGTCTCTGGCATTTTTGTCGTGGTGCTTTTTGACAGTTTCGTGGCGCTTCATCGCTTCATACCTGGCTTTGTGGTCACCATTTGTGATACCCACTCAGTTGGTGTTGTCACCTCACGGATAATTCCAAGTTTGCTCAACCGGCGTAGATCTTTTTTTCACTCGGTTACGTAGAGAGTGATGTCTGGATCTCGGCTGACTTGTCTGCCACTGACTGCACTATGGCGTAGTCTTGCCAATCTGCTCGGAAACGAACCCAGTCCGAGCGTGCGGAAGAACCACATTGCAAAGCTGTGGGCGGCTTAACCCCCGAAATACGCTCTGTATTCGGCATTGTGAGACCACTTTATCACACTGAAGATAACTTTCGATATTCACTAATCCTTTTGCAAATAAAAAACACACTTGTGTTTTTTACACTAAAGCTGTGGCTCGTACTGCCGCTGCCACCATGTTTATAGCGTATACCGGGGTACATATAGAGAGAGACTGTGGCTGTGGCTCGTACTCCCGCTGCCACCATGTTGATAGCGTATACCCGGGGTACATATAGAGAGAGACTGTGGCTGTGGCTCGTACTCCCGCTGCCACCATGTTGATAGCGTATACCCTGGGTACATATAGAGAGAGAAGCTGTGGCTCGTACTGCCGCTGCCACCATGTTTATAGCGTATACCGGGGTACATATAGAGAGAGACTGTGGCTGTGGCTCGTACTCCCGCTGCCACCATGTTGATAGCGTATACCCGGGGTACATATAGAGAGAGACTGTGGCTGTGGCTCGTACTGCCGCTGCCACCATGTTGATAGCGTATACCCGGGGTACATATAGAGAGAGAAGCTGTGGCTGTGGCTCGTACTCCCGCTGCCACCATGTTGATAGCGTATACCCGGGGTACATATAGAGAGAGAAGCTGTGGCTGTGGCTCGTACTCCCGCTGCCACCATGTTGATAGCGTATACCCGGGGTACATATAGAGAGAGAATGTGGCTGTGGCTCGTACTCCCGCTGCCACCATGTTGATAGCGTATACCCTGGGTACATATAGAGAGAGAAGCTGTGGCTGTGGCTCGTACTCCCGCTGCCACCATGTTGATAGCGTATACCCTGGGTACATATAGAGAGAGAAGCTGTGGCTGTGGCTCGTACTCCCGCTGCCACCATGTTGATAGCGTATACCCGGGGTACATATAGAGAGAGAAGCTGTGGCTCGTACTCCCGCTGCCACCATGTTGATAGCGTATACCCGGGGTACATATAGAGAGAAACTGTGGCTGTGGCTCGTACTCCCGCTGCCACCATGTTGATAGCGTATACCCGGGGTACATATAGAGAGAGACTGTGGCTGTGGCTCGTACTCCCGCTGCCACCATGTTGATAGCGTATACCCGGGGTACATATAGAGAGAGACTGTGGCTGTGGCTCGTACTCCCGCTGCCACCATGTTGATAGCGTATACCCGGGGTACATATAGAGAGAGAAGCTGTGGCTCGTACTCCCGCTGCCACCATGTTGATAGCGTATACCCGGGGTACATATAGAGAGAGACACATATAGGTGTCACTAGCTTCGTTTACTGGGACCGACTGCCTGGGTGCGGTACAGGGTGGATGGCGTGGGAGCACTCCGTAATCTGACATGTACCATACGGTACCTAACTCTCAACACATACAAGTACCATTAACAGAAGCCATAATATACCCTAGTCGAACTTGCATCAACATGTTTTTATTATAACATACCAAACAAAGACAAAATGGCTGCTGAAATACGGACAAAATGGCGCCCAGAATGGCTGAAATATTAGGGGGAAATGTGAACTGGCTACTTATGATGGCTGGTGGTAAGATGTCATCAGGAAGGTGAATTTGGGCCACTATTATTTTCACATAGCTGGACTACTCAGGGGCCAGAATCAACCTGTTGATCAGGTAACTGCCGCTGCTTTATTGAGATATGGCAAAAAATGTACATTACCTATTTGCGATTTTGAGTAATCGACTGTATCACACATTTTCGCCCACTAAGTGGACACATTTTTGGCTATATCAATATTTTAATATCAGTAGGAAGCTACTGGCACAGGGGCGCAAATGGATGTGAAATATTTTGTGTCTGATCATCGACAAATGCACAAGAGAGCTTTAGGTTGGTATTTTAATGCCCAATTTTACCTATTTTTCATACTTTTTCAGTAAATAGTCAAAATACTTTTCTCTAAGCTGATTTTTGTATGGTATAAATGTTTAGTTTTGATTCAAACATGTTCTAGAACTATTGTTGACTTAAAAAAAATTCATTTGTAATAAAAATAATGAGTGATGTGAACATATTACACACTTTTTTGGTTAGAAGTGAGAATGCTCGACGAGTAGTCAAATATTGAGCTATATCAATATATTTGATATCAATGAAAAGCTACTGGCACCGGCATTTACATAGATGTAAAATATTTTGTGTCTGATCATTGACAAAAGCAGAAGTGAGCTTTAAGTAGGTATTTCAACCCTTAATTTCACCCATTTTTCACTAAATAGTTAAAATATATTTCTCTCAGATGATTTTTATATGGTATAAATATATAGTTCTGATTCAAACATGTTGTTCTAGAACAATTTATGACCTAAAATAAACCCATTTGGAAAAAAATAATGAATTTTGTGAACATATTACACATATTGGTTGGAAGTTAATTTTCACACTTTTTTTGGCTCGGGAAAATTGACAGTGTTTTACATTTTCGCCCAAGGAGTACCCAAATTTAAAAATCTATCAAAATCTTTAATATCAACCAAAGCGCAAAGTTTGTTTTTCCAGTGAATAGGCCTACCTGCAGGACTTCTCGCTCATGTTAACTTTAAATGGTATACATGTTTGTTATTGCCTTCACATTCTCAGGAGCCACTTTTCAAAAGTGATCTAGACCACTAATAAGTGATCACAGCCACTTTAAAAGTTATCTCAGCAACTACAAAAGTGATTTTTGACCACTGAAGAAGTGATTACAACCACTTTAAAAGTTATCTCAGCCACTACAAAAGTGATATTGGCCACTGAAGAAGTGATCACAGGCACCTTAAAAGTTATCTCAGCCACTAGAAAAGTGATCCTGGCCACACTGAAGTGATCACATGCACTTTAAAGGTTATCCCAGCCACTACAAAAGTGATCTTGGCCACTGAAGAAGTGATCACATGTACTCTCAGCCACTAGAAAAGTGATCTTGGACACTGTAGAAGTGATCAGAGCGACTCTAAAAGTTATCTCAGCCACTGCAAAAGTTATCTTGGCCACTGAATATGTGATCACAGCCACTTTAAAAGTTATCTTAGCTACTATAAAGGTGATATTGGCCGATGAAGAAGTGATCACGGCCACTTTAAATGTTATCTTAGCCTCGGCCAGTTAAAAAATGATCTTGGCCACCGAAAAGTGATCATGGACACTCAAAAGTAATATCAACCACTGAAAAAAGGGATTTTGGCCACGTTAAAGTGTTCTCAGCTACAGAATAGGTGATATTGCCCACTGCAAAAGTGATCCAAACCACTGAAAAGTGATCTTAGTCACTAAAAACATGATCTTGGCCACTGGGAAAATGATCTCAGCTACTCCAAAAGGTGATCTTCCCCACTTAAAAAAATGACGTCAGCCATTGAAAACGTCATAAATGCCACAAAAAAAAGATCTTGTCCACTAAAAAAGTGAAATATGAAATTTAAAACAGTGACCTTGTCCATTGGACATGTGTGATCTTGGCCACTTAAAGATGATCGTGGCCACTGTAAACGTGTTCTCGGCCACTGAAAAAGATCATGACCGCTGAAAAGTGCTCTTAGCCAATGAAAAGTGATCTTGGTCATTGCAAAGTTGATCTTGTCCACTTGAAAAAAGATCAGCCATTAAGCAACTGCTCATAGCCACTGACAGAGTGATCTCAGCCACTGAAAAAGTGATCTAAGCATTTAAAAAAATAAACTCGCCCACTGAAAATAATCTCAGCCACTGAAAGAGCGATATATTCTAAGTCGTTGTTAGATCTAATACTTTGGCCAACTGTATCATTTGCCTCGTTTTGTCACTGTTTGTGAAATTATTGTGATCTAAGTTGCAATAGCAACCACGCATTCACCAGTCGCAGGCATCTAATGAATATTGGGAACTATTCGCTCACTTTTCTCCAACTAATATTTTATTTCATTTAATTGATTTTGAAGATTATTTATTTTTAAGATACTAGGACTAAAATTACCCCTCAAATTGAATTTTACCTTCCTCATTTTACTTTCAAATATGTTTTTGTAATGAAGACATGTGTGGGGACAATCTACACAAGGGGTCCAGGTAGCAGGCTTGGGGCGAGTACTGGACAAAAGTACTCGAGTACAAGTACAAGTACTTGAAAAATTGACGAGTACAAGTACAATTACAAGTACTGGATTTTCAAAAGTACTTGAGTACAAGTACAAGTACTTTGAAAAGTACTTGAGTACAAGTACCGAGTACTTTTGTTGTAAACTCTAATTAATTACATGAAATTTATTAAATAAATAATTGATTATAATATATGTTACTTCATGTTGATATATGTGATCCGATCTGGCACAATGAGTTTTAAGTGTCGACTCATATTTTCGGAGTTAAACACGCTACAGAGTTGTGTGATATACAATTTTAAAGGTAATTTTGTGTATATGTGCGGGATATCTTAATTACTCCAATATTTAAATATGCGACTTACGACTCATTTTGTCAGGTCGGGTGACATATAGATATGCACCATACATGTATATATATGAGTGGTGAAAATGATATTTCATGGGACAGGCCTATTATTGATATTGCATGATGTACAAAGTATTGTATGCTACATGTAGGCCTTCTATTTGGCGAAGCAAAATAATTAAATAAGTACATGCCAGTATAGTTGCAGTAGTCCTAATGATGGTAAAATTATGGGCCAGTGCCGCCAACATTTGGCCGCCACTGTGATAAACGTTTAATTGAGCCTAAACGCACATTTTGTCATTGGAAAGATCAAGGCTATTAAAGGTATACGGATCACAATTCTGCCCTGAAAATCCAAAAAGGCAGTATCTGCTTACTTGTAAAGTAAACAGAACTGCATTTTGGCTTTGCACGACAAAATTGTTTTGCGATAACAGACACATTTTAGTTGCTGGTGACTGTGATATCAAATCAAATGTATTACCATAATACATGTAAATCCGTACAAGATTCAGCCTATTATTAGTTTTAAAATATATTTGTATGCAATTTATAAGAAGAGCACATCAATTTTGTAGGCTATCTATTTTTATACTCGGTCCGTCATCACTTTTCAGGGACGGAAAGGGTTATAGAAAGCCGCCGCAGGCCTCCTATTGACTCATTATGTAACCTCACACCTTCAACCCTAATGTGCTCAATTATATTTTTCTCGAATTTGCAGCTATAATTGCTGACTCAATTTCTAGCATCAAATGACAAACTACATAATCACGATATTAAGAAATAGACAAATAATAATAAAAAAATGTTTTACTTACCTGCTGCTTACTGGTGACCTGACGCAATGTATATATATATTGTACATCTTTGTTTGAACTGTACTGTTATATCATGTGTTAATCCTACGTACTTGCTGGTTAATTCTTGGCCCAATGTCTTGGAAATTGGCCCGGCATTGGAGGATCACTGTAGATAAGACGTCGCGTTGTCGGGTCGTGTTTTTTTGGTACTCACACAACTGTGGTAGGCCTGCTGAGTTGTATGAGCTATGACTGTGTTAATATATCTTAGTCCACACAGTGTCCCAACTGCTTGATAAATATAACAGCTATAAACTACTTGTTCACTCAAGTGACATTATTTGTCCGGTGCTGGGGAAATGTCGGCTAAGTGTCTACGCGATTGGGCCAATATTGTGCAAATATTATGCAAATAACGATTGATCGTCCCAACAAACACGAGAAATTGAACCTATAGTAAAATGAAAGGAAAATGAAATGAATCGGGTTTTAGGCCACCTTTGTGCACATATAGGCTAAACTGGGCCAGGAGAACCTCCTGAGGATGGTGAGAGGATTGAGATGACACTGTCCTCCAGACACAGGATTCGAAATTCGAGCCCTGGCGGTCTGAGGCCGAGCACGCTACCTCTCGGTCACGGAGGCTCCCCGCAATACTGACTTTCACACGTGGATGGGGAAAAAACATTTTTTGTTTCTTTCAAACCGCCGAGACCGGGAACTGAACCCCGAACTCTGGCGTGAAAGGCAGCGGTGCTAACCACTACCCTAGGGCCCCCGCCCTGAACCTATAGTAATCTTGGTACACCGTCTTCAACGTTGCCCCAACAATATACCACAATTGGTTGCTTTCTGGGGCTTATTGTTGAAATCACGCCTCCCCCTTCAATGATTACTAGTCCTACTGTATAGTACAGTCACTTGTAAATGTTATATATCAACCTATTTTCCTGTTTTCCAAAGAAACGTCTCTTGTCTTTTTTTTAAAGAATAGCTATTTAATTATCCTATTACCTACACGAGGATACTAGTATATACAAGGCAGAACAATAAATTAGCAGCATGAAATTGTGAAAAGGTGCACTTTTGTTATAAGTTGATGTAAGTAATTGGACTAGTTTTGAAATAATTTCAAAGTATTTATCAAATCATTTTTCAATATAGTAGCTAAACAGATGGTAAAAGCATCATTAACTGAATGTGCCATATCCCGCTATAATGATGTATGATTTGTCTGTGAGTTATTTTGAATCAATTTAAGATCACTAGTACTCGTAAAGTACTCGTAAGTACTCGTTAAAAGTACTTTTATTTTAAAAAGTACTTCAGTACAAGTACGAGTAAAATTACTTTTTAAAAGTACGAGTACTGAGTACCGACGAGTACTGCAAAATCGGTACTCGAGTACCAAAGTACCGAAGTACCGAGTACTTTGGCCCCAAGCCTAGCAGGTAGGTGCTTATTTAATCATTAAAATAGGAGGTATCTTAAGTGTACAAACATGTCATCTCAGGGGCTATGAAATGAAATGAATCGGGCTTTAGGCCACCTTTGTGCACATATAGGCTAAACTGGGCCAGGAGAACCTCCTGAGGATGGTGAGATGATTGAGATGACACTGTCCTCCAGACACAGGATTCGAAATTCGAGCCCTGGCGGTCTGAGGCCGAGTACGCTACCTCTCGGTCACGGAGGCTCCCCACAATACTAACTTTCACACGTGGATGGGGAAGAAACAATTTTGTTTCTTTCAAACCGCCGAGACCGGGAACCGAACCCCGGACTCTGGCGTGAAAGGCAGCGGTGCTAACCACTACCCTAGGGCCCCCGCCCCTCAGGGGCTATGGCTTTGAAGCGTTGGCCTTATTATAGAGAGCGGTGTAGTGCAATCAATTTCATGTCAACATCTAGGCTATGGTAGAAGTTCTCAGTTCATATTGTAAATAACGTGTGACTAAACTGTAATAGTTTATTTGGTGATAATATCAATAACATGATTTAATTCAAGCGTTGAGCTGTTTAGTAGCCCTTTGTCAATGTTTAACAGCCCTTCTTGTCGGATGTTAGACATTGATGCGGGTGTTAAAACAGCTCAACGCCCTGTTAAATTATGTGATTGTTATATTATTGTCGTACAATCCATATCATGACAACGATTCCATGGGGAAGGGTCGTGAAGGAAAAAAGTTGTTTTCAGATTTTTGCTTAAAATTTATTGTACGGTAATAAAGGAATATACAATCTACGACATGCGTTAGATAAAGTACAATACAATGTGGGATGATCTAAGAGTAGAAGTGATGTTATCTACACCATCACATTTGGTTATGATCAAATAGCGTAATATTTGAATCATTTTCACGTTCGCGTTGGCGGGTCTTACGCTCAATGTAAGATACCCCAGGGGTGTGAAGCGTACAATTTACACCATGACCATCAATTCCTGTAGAGGTTTCTTAGTTAAGGGAGGTACAGTACAGTCTACGGCTGGGTATCCCACAGGCAGCAGTAACAACACCTTCTCGTTAGCAGGCCGGTTCAACAGCTTCCTTAAACGACCTCCAGCGTTCATAGGTGTGCTGGTCACCGTCACCAAACCAACGTTCTGAAATAAATAAAAAGCAACAAAATTTTTTATATTGAATTGCGAATTACATGTAGTAAATATGTTTAAAATGTCGTCATCTTGACATTGAAAGGGTATATCTGCCACTTTGTAAAGGGAAACATAATTCAAAAGGAACATTAATCCTCACTAAACATTTTTCCAATGAAATTGTTTTTTTTCAACTAAATAAATAGGTATATAGCAAGCTGTTCATCATGATGACCTACTTGCAGTGCAGTGCACAGAATCCCTGCTGAGATGGAGGCCCCTATCTCATTGTAATACACAGTCTTACGGGTGCCATCTGAACCGATCCCGTAACAATGCTTGAACAGGATCACCAGATAAGGGGCTCTCTCCAGATACGGCTTCTCCCAGCTTGTCTTCAGAATCTCCAGGTCGTTCAACCATTTATCCCCCATCCTCTTTTCATAGTTAATCCTCTCCTCTTCCTCTATTATCACTCGTATCTCTGACTTGATCTTGGGGTCTGACACAACCACGTATGTCCACGGTTGTTGGTTAGCTCCGCTAGGGGCAGTACCTGCACCAACATACATGTATGTGTTAAATTGAAAGATTGATATTAGACGAGAGGGGCGTGCCATATTGGTAGAGCGCCTGACTGCCACCCCAGGCCCGTATTCTCATACAAGTTACGATATATCGTAGGCTTCGGAGATGGCCATTTCGACCAATCCGAAGCCTACAATTTATCTAACTCTTGTGAGAACATGGAGAATACGACCCCAGTGCATGAATCCCGGGTTCGAACCCCGCTGATCCTGTGTGGCTCTTTCAGAGAAAAATCCTTCTTTGTCCCCGCTCATTGTCACTGGGCGATTACATTAATGGCGGCGTCGTCAAGGTTGAAACCAGTGTATCGACACCAATTTCACACAGGGCCATGTGCTACATGCTCCTTCAATAAGTATCAGACTTTGTACACTCCATCAGCAGAGTCACCCCCCCCCCCCAGCAAACACGAGACGTTGAGCCAATATTGCTTTAATGTTGGGCCAGCGTCGCAGACGACGGTCCAACATTAGGACAATATTGGCTCAATATGTCGTATTTGCTGGGCCGCCCCTGGTCAGGCCTAAGGCCTTCACTTGGATAATTGGCAATGGGCTATTACCTGGTCAAATCCTGGGGGTTGGCTCATCGCCATTATCCTGAGACGATGCTAAACAACCCAGTGATTGAACTACGTAAAAGAATTGTAGCCCAGTGTACGTATTTTGCAGCACAGTTGGCCTGGCAGGTCTTACAGAAAAAACAGTATCATAATGCATATCAGCACGGTGAGCAGTGATTGAACTGAGAGTGTTACAATCAACGAACATATTGCATTCTACGTGTTCTAGACCCCACCTCTTCTTCTCTCCTCACTTCCATTCCCGACTGTGAACATCATGTGCTCTTTCAGAATTTACCCATTTGAGCCATTGTTGTTTTAATGTTGGGCCAGCGTCACAGACGTTTATGGAAACGTATTAGAGTACAGGTCTACATCTAATTCAATAGAGCAGAGAACCTTTAACAACCTGATGTTTTGTGTTAAATACGTTAGCCATGTGGAAAATGTATCCTTGCAACACAAGACGTTGACTCAATGCTGCTTCAATGTCGGACCACCGTAGAAGAAAGAACAATAGATCGACGTCTTGTGTTTATTAATCTACAGTGCAAAGCCAAAAGGCACTTTTACTTTACAAGTAAGCAGATACTGCATTTTGGCTTTTGAGAGCAGTAGTGTCCTTACTGGGATCATAGAGTTAATAACTCTATGCTGGGTTCTTACCACCCTGCCCCGTCAGGTCAGACCATCAGACTACCAGTCTGACCTTGACAACAGGTGTGTGTGAGGCCTGTACGAAAAGGAGGGGGTGCGAGCAACATGAATAATCATTATGACGTCACCGGTTTACTGACTGTTGTGTGGAGGTCACACTCAGGTCACTAATGACAGTAAAAGAGACGAAGGAGATGTAACTGATAACACAAATATTGATAATTTAAATGTAGAATTAAACAAACCTTTTGAACCAGATGAAGTTAAAAAATCTATTAAAAAACCCTGATAATTACAGGGGTATTTCAATTGTTAGTTGTTTCGGAAAATTATCTACGTCAGTCCTAAACCAAAGGTTAGGCATATTTATTGATGGCTATGGCCTAATTGGTTCCGAGCAAGGTGGTTTCAGAAAAGGACATTCTACCATTGATCACGTTTTTGTCCTCAAAACACTTATTGATTTATATCTCAATAAACGGAAACGTATATATTGTTGTTTTATAGATTACATAAAAGCTTTCGACAATGTTTCCCGAGTTAGTCTATGGACAAAAATGCTATCTTTGAATATAAATGGCCAAATACTAAACGTAATAAAAAACCTGTACTCAAATGCCAAATGCTATATAAAAATGAATGGTAAATTATCAAATGTATTTAAGTCAGAGATGGGGGTCAGACAAGGTGATAATTTATCGCCTTTGTTATTCTCGATTTATTTATCAAATCTGGAATGTTTCCTTAGTTCAAAATACGGTGGTTTAGCATATATTTCCGAACTGACAGAAAATGATGATGATCTTTACGAATATAATAAAATGTACATTATTTTATATGCAGACGACACAGTTATTCTCGCAGAGTCACCAACAGAGCTTCAAATGTCATTAGATGCTATGCAGTCGTACTGTAATATATGGAAGTTAAATATTAATACCAGCAAAACAAAAATAGTAATATTTTCAAGAGGAAAAGTTCGAAAATATCCCAAGTTTAACTTCCGAAATTCAAGTATTGATGTCATAGACAATTTCACCTACCTTGGTATTGTATTTAATTATAATGGAAAGTTTGGCAAAGCTAAAAAAAATGTTTTTAATAAAGCCCGTAGAGCTATGTTTTCACTTTTAAAAAAAATCTAGAGTGTTGAATTTACCTATTGATTTACAGCTAGACCGTTTTGACAAGCTTGTCTCACCAATACTTTAATATGGAAGTGAGATTTGGGCCTATGAAAATAACGATATCATCGAAAAGCTCCATTTGAGATATTGTAAATATATATTAGGTGTTAATAAAAGCACCACATCTTCGATGGTATACGGCGAATTGGGCCGTTATCCATTGAATATTGAATACACATCAAGATGTATTTTATTTTGGGCACGTATTATTTCAGGCCCAGTTTCAAAACTGTCAGTAAAAATGTAAAATTTATTCTATAAAATGTATAATCTAGGTATTTATAATTCACCCTGGCTATCTTTTGTCAAATCTACTTTATTGTCTGCTGGATTTGGATATAGTCCAGTTGCTGCTCTTATATGTTCAATGGGGACCTAGAAATTATGAGAAGTGTAAGACGTTTCGATTGATTCCTTTTATTATGATGTCACCGAACAAATTTAGGTTTGGGCAACTTTTTTTATTAGCATAATTAAAATAATTAGCATAATCGGCTTAATCTGCATTATGATCCAAAGTAAAATGTTACTTTTGAACCAGTGGCTGCAGAAAAATGACCAATATTAAACATGTGTTTAGGTTACATCCACAAAATCCACTTTTGATCTTTTACTTATCCTCTGCCTCGCCGATAAATGTTTTCCTCCGTCCGTCCGTCCGTCCGTCCGTCGTGCCGTCCATTCATCACTAGCCTTGGCTTATCGATATATTAATAACTGTTCCAGCTAGTGTTCACATTTGTATCTGGCGAATATCTCGTTGAAATTCGAACATGTGTGACCTTGACTTATTTTTGAAGATCGTGCAGGTCAAAGGTCACGCTTGCCTTATTTCCTATCAATAAATAAAGCACTGTTTTAAAGAACCGTTCGAGTTACAGTGTCCCAGTCTGCACGGCCACCACTGGTGTATCTGGTGAATGTCGCGGTCAGGTTGAGATATAGGCGACTTTCACATATTTTTATGACAATGGGTGACGACTAAAGGTCAAGGTCAATTGATATTTAAACAAAAAATGCGAGAGTTTTCTGTATTGTGGTCCAGGCGGTCCAGTGTTTCAGGGCTTCCAGATTGACTTACTATTTTAGTTACAGGTACACAAAACAAGTTACTTTCAATTGTGTATGAGGCTTTGTTTGCATGTTTTCTCATCATTGGGCAGTGTTTCAGTACGAACTATCCCCTGTATCACACTCTTTGGCCGATAAATTTGGACATCGGCTAAAGGGAGACAAGTCTGTACTGTTGAAACGTTTGGGAAGTGCTAGCCAAAGAGTCCTAAAACCAAATGTGTTGCTCGTTGATCACATCGTATGGCGAACGTCAGGAACAGTGGCAGACATTGCGGACAGTTGCATGGCAGGGGCATGCCTCACAAGTTGTGAAAAGTACCAAGGTGCAACTATCTTTATCATCTTTGCTCAATAGGCCTATGAAGGATTAAGTGCCAAAGAGCATGATCGAGCGTCAGAGCTGGTGAGGCTGCTGCAATATATCAACTGACACTTCGACTTCCACATCGCCAACAAGCGCAAGTTAAATCAACTTCTCTGCAGTTTCAGTCATGGACACAACATCAACATGGTGGGAAGAGAAAACTGTATTTTACATCACAATGAGGCTGAAATAACTTTTGTAAGCTAAATGTTGAAATTTGCTGAAAAAGTTGAGGCACATGTGCTGATGGAGAAGTGGAACAGATCAGTGATTGATATTAACACCATGCTGTCATTGCACTGACATTAAAATGCCAAGGTCTGTCACAGTGCGACACGTGTTTTTGTCCCATGTGGAAAGGGCAAGGTCCCAGCATTAAAAATACACCAATATTCCTGCACCAGATGAGGTACTGGGGGAACAGGATGTCACACAAAGTGACTTGATGGTCAGACATTTTTCTACTCAGAGAATATATTGTCAACTGCACCAGTACAACATCTATCACAAGAAACCTCCTACACTGAACTCCCTGCCCCCCCCCCCTTAGGATATCAACCTGGATCTCCATAATCGTCGCGCTCGTCTCCAAATGCTCTTGTGGAAGGCTGTCACTCCGCAAGTGTCACAGATCAGAAGCAACTCAAGACATCGCCTGAACTTTGGCTGGCAGATTGCAGGAGGTTCGCAAGTGGTGAAATTTACTTACTAAGTTCCTTGGTGTCATCAGTCTTATAGTTAGATATTGTGGGGAACCTCCGCGACCGAGGTGTAGCGTGCTCGGCCTCAGATCGCCAGGGCTCGAATTCCTGTGTCGAATTCCAGATTCCTGTGTCTGGAGGGCAGCATCATTTCATTCATCTTACCATTCTCAGGAGGTTTCCCTGGCCCAGTTTAACCAATATGTGCTTAAAGGTGGCATAAAACCCCATTCAATTCAGTCTTAGATGATTGTTGTAATTCACTGACTAGGAAAGAATCAGAGGGAATTCATGTTGAGGAGGAACAGGAGGAGGAAGAGGACGAAGTCGGAGGATAAAAAACAATGAAATGTTAGATTTTTTGTATATGTAAACATATCGTACATGCAGTTTTAGGATGTTAGGGTATGTTTCAATGGTTTGTTATATCTTTATTGTTCACACCTTGCCAATAACACCCAGGTAGACTGTGTTAATTGTATCATGTGTATGGAGAACTTTTTTTGGCAAAATGATTATTTCACTATTTTTATTGAAACAGGGCCGTTGTCATGTAGTGATAATTATGTGGCCCTCCATCAGTCTTTAGTTTGTGTGGCCCATGACACAAACGCCCTGTGTTTTGTCAGCAAGTATAATGCGCTGTTTATTTACGTATGTATGCCTACTGTAGCCCGTGTGTAGCTGCAGGGTAGACTAAAAATTGAATGAAAATTGCCATTGAAAGAAGTAAATTTTACCTCTAAATTGCGCCAGAATGCAGTCAGAGCCTATTTTTTCAACATTTTTGCGGGATGCCCCCAGCCCCCCTATTACACTTAAGGATAGTCGTTCTGTACCCCCCCCCCCTTTGTCTTAGTTTGTATACCGACCTGTGAATGACTCAGCGGTAGGCATATGGCTAATCACCCTAGAATTGATACTTACAGAAGAACCCATTTTGGCCTACCATGCATTAAGGCCTAGGCTTACTGTAGACAAAATTAGACTGTAACATGGTGTGTTGTGGGGTATTCAAGGGTGTGTTTTCGGGTACAGCTGTATAGGTCTAAGGGTTTGAGCATCCAGACTGCACACACGTATTGTAATAGTGAAGCAAAAAAAACCAATACAAATGTTTTAATGTGTGAAGTACAACAATTGTTGGGTTATGCCTATATAGCCTCTAAATAATGAGCTATAATTATCATTCTTGTGTTTGCTAACACAAAAATCACATTTTTTAATCTACATCAATAGATGATGTAACTACATGTACTAGGCCTACTCCCCTAAAAAAACCTCCCTTACATACAAAACAGCGTATGGTATGGCCTACAGTATAATGCTATGTCATAGGTTTTGATATGTATATATTTAGGCATACACTCAATCCTGTTTTGAGTCTATCTTCAGATTAAATTGAAATTTATTTATGTCTAACGTTACTCGTTTACACTGATTAGGTCATGGGCTTCCTGGGCACAGCCCATTTCATAGTATTTGTCAGTTTAGTTTGGTTTGCATCATAATCATGACCTTTGACCTGGATCTCTTTATTACCATTACCTCAGAAATTAATTCCTTTGGTCTGAATTATATGGAAATGTGGTATTGGAGATTGGTGTACGTCCATTTGTTTAAAATTAACATTTGGAATTAGTCCCCATTGCTAATTATGCTAATTATGTTAATTATGCTAATTTAAAAAGTTGCCCAAAGTTGCCGCCTGGGCAACAAAGCTGAATTTGTTCATTGATCCATCGGGAACATGAATCAATCAAAAAACCTTACACTTCTCACGATTTCCAGGTTATATGGACGGCAACTGGACTAATATGTTTGGCGAGATCAAAAGATACCCCGTACACAATATTTTAGAAAAGTTTTTAAAACTAGACTTAAGTATCAATACCTTCAGACTTTGACAGATGATGTAGCATCAAATGCAAAATGTGTAAATTACCGTATGTATAAGTCGGATATATCGTTAGAATTCTACATTACTTTTCCACCTATGAAATTAAGAACCGTTTTTATTCGTTTTAGGTGCAGAAATCACAAATTACCTGTAGAAACTGACATTTATAAAAACATCCCAAGATCAGAAAGAGTATGCGTTAAATGTACTCAGTCAGAAATTGGTGATGAATTTCATTATATATTTAACAGTCCATTTTTTGTTGATCAGAGACGCACATACCTACCGAAGTATTGTCATATACACCCTTCGGCACCCAAATTCAAACGCATAATGAATGATAAAACAAAATTACGTAGTTTGGCGAATTTCATTAAGATTATTTTAGAAAGTGTGAAGTGAAAAAACTGTAATTGATTGTATAATAATGTATACATTATTATGTGTTATGTTGTATGTTTTGCTTATTACATTCACTGTTATTTTCTTGTATTCCTCCATGTGAGGCTTAAAGAATAAACACTTGAACTTGAACTTGATAGTCTGGCCTGCATGAGTTGGCCAGGGAAGAGGGGGGTTCTGAACTCATAGCACATATACGTGATATCCAGGCAGTCCGCCGGTAGCAGACAACTGGATAGATGAAGATGGGTTCTTACCTGCTGTGCGGATAACGTTCTCGATGACCTCTTGCGGGACTGGCTTGTCGCTGAACATTCTCACTGTGCGGCGCTGCTTCATCTGCTGCCAGAAGTCATGTGACTTGGCTACCATGTGATCTCTGGGATAAGATTGCAGCTTATAATGTAAGTGGGCCTGGTTGTCAGGATTGTCACCTTGACTCTCTTCTTCAGCCGAGGCAAACTCTGTTGTCGCAGGTATGTATTGACTCTCGGCTGTCTCTATGTCTCTACCTCGATGTAGATTTTTCACCTTCCTCCTGAAAAACCCCCAGATGAGTCAATTCGACAAATGAGTAGCATAGCAGACAAAAAAGTTGTTTTAATGTTGGTCCGGCGTCTCAGATGGGGGACCAACTTTAAATAAATCGCGCTTGTTGGGACGCCTGAATTTGATCTTCTGTTGAATATATTTGTTATCAATTCACAAGATTGACACAAATATGCAATGAAAAATTTGCCACGTGAAAGCTACCGCAGACAGATCTACAAACGATTATCGACAGCAGAGATTAGATTGTTACGAAGGTCACAATGTAATGGGCCTACTCTGTGCCCACGCCCACGTCAACATTGACAACGCCCACGACAACATGACGACCTTTGGCTGGCAGTAGACGTTTCCTACTTTCCATATGACGTCTTCTCCTTGGCCGCCTTGGGCTTCTTAAGATGGCATAGTCATGCATAGTGTCAACCACTAACATTGCTATGTTATCGCTTTGTGTAATGCTTGGTTGTCTGATTACATAATAAAGTTTATTGCCAACCAAACCCGTCTGTTGTTTTGAATGATTCTCAGTAGGTTATTTGAGTGAGTAGTGGATTTAATTATAGCAGATGTCGGCCCAAGTCTCGTATTCAACCCCCTAATTTAAATAACAACTCTCGTCATGTGACAAGTTGAACCACTCTTCGATTGGTCGGGGGCAGAATACAAGACTTGGACCCAGATGTCGATAGAGAAAATAATCCAAGTTTAGAAAATAATTTGAAATAAATCAAATTATCGCCCCACTTTTTGTAACTCACTGAAGCTAAATTCACATAAGTATCCACGAATAGGATTACGAATACAAACACGACTAAAATCCCTGTTATGGTTTTTTTTGTATGGGTGTTCACGAATACGACATCCACCAGAATAACATGAGAAAAATTGCTGGCGTATTCGTATTCACATATGTGTATATGCAGCTCGACTATTCAGTCTAGCGTGAGCGTGTTAATTTTGTTATTTGGTGCAATATTTTTGAAGACATTGTCAACTGGCGTATTTTTTATGAACAATAAATTCTCATTTGAATCAGTTTTCAAATCTTACCTGTAATAAAACATGGAGACCATGCATCCCACTATGAATGCTATAATAAGAGGTGCATACGCGGCCAGGAAGGGAGCTCCTGCTGTCAGAGCCATGGTGGAACAATACTGTGATAGACCGACCGTCAAGCTGGCGCCTGTAACATAACATACACATCAACTAAAAAAATTGTATATAAAGTCCAGTCCGTTAATTGGGTCGCCTAGTTTAATTACAATGCTCAAAAGGAAGATCATATTAAGGATCATATTGAGGATTAAGGATCATATTGAGGATTGTATTAAGGATCATATTGAGGATAACATTAAGTATCATATTAAGGATCATATTGAGGATACTATTAAGGATCACAGTGAGGATCATATTAAGGATCATATTGATGATAAATTCAAGTATCATATGAAGGGTCATATTGCGGATAATAATAAGGATCATAAGGAGGATTACATAAAAGATCACATTGAGGATCATATTGAGGATCACATTAAGTATCATATTAATGATCATATTGAAGATCATATAAAGGATCATATTGAGGATCATATTAGGGATCATATTGAGGATCATATTAAGGATCATATTAAGTATCAGGATCATATGAAGGATCACATTAAGGATCATGTTAAGGATCATATTAAGATCATATTAGGATCATATTAAGGGTCATATTAAAGATCATATTGAGGATCATATTAAGGATTATATTGATGATCATATTAAGGATCATATTAAGTAGAATATTGAGGAACATATTGAGGATCATATTGAGGATCATGTTGAGGATTTTATTAGGGATCATATTGAGGATAATATTAAGGATCATATCGAGGATAATATTAAGGATCATATTGAGGATCGTATTAAGGGTCATATTGAAGATCATATTAAGGATCAAATTAAGTGTAATATTGAGGATCATATTGGGGATCATATTAGGATCATATTAAGGATCATATTGAGGATCATATTAAGGATCATACAAAGGATCATATTGAGGATCATGTTAAGGATCATATTGAGGATCATATTGAGGATCATATTATATTAAGGATCATATTGAGGATCATATTAAGGATCATATTAAGTATCCTACTGAGGAACATATTGAGGATCATATTAAGGATCATATCGAGGACTTTATTAAAGATCATATTAAGGATAATATTAAGGATCATATTGAGGATCATATTAAGGATCGTATTAAGGATCATATTGAGGATAATGTTAAGGATCATATACAAAAACAACATTACAAAATGAAAAGAATTATAAACAATACAAACGTCTGATTAGTAGTTGTTTAAAAAAAAGCCGAACGCGATCATTATGAGGGTTTATTTCACTCAAATAAAAATAATTTAAAGAAATGCTGGAGTATTATAAAAACTGTTATTAATAAGAAAAACTCTAAGGTTACTTCTGATGAATTTATTATAAATGACAGTACTGTGTCAAATGAAAAGATAATTGCAGAAAACTTCAACAATTTTTATGTTAACATTGGAAGTAATTTATGTAAAAAAAATACCGCATGTTGAACGCCACCCAACATCGTATAATAAACAAACAAACCCTATGTCAATTTTTCTCAATGAAGTTGATAGAATAATTTATAAATTATTAAGTAATTCCAGTCCCAGATGGGACGGAATATGTGCTAAAGTAGTAAAGAATACTTTTTTAACATATATCAAATCTCTAGTTTATGTCTTAAACTTATCTCTAAGTCAGGGCGTATTTCGCTTCGAATTGAAAGTGTAATCCCTATTTTCAAGGGTGAAGATGCTTTGAAAATCAATAATTACAGACCAGTTTCTGTTCTTCCTTTATTTTCTAAAAAAATTGTAAGAGTAATGTATGAGAGAATTAATAATTTTATAACGAAAAATAATATTTTATATAAATATCAATATGGATCCAGGGAGGGAAATGGTACCAATATGGCACTTATTGGAGAAAATTTGAAATTTTATTGATTCGGGGGTCGTTGTCCTTGGTGTGTTCCTCGACTTTAGTAAAGCCTTTGACACAATTGATCACACAATTATGCTTGAAAAATTATACAAATATGGCATCAGAGGTTTGGCTTATGAGTGGATAAGAGATTACCTACATAATAGACAACAATATGGTACATCTAAGACGGTAAATTCCTTACATCAATACATAACATACGGGGTGCCACAGGGTTCTATCCTTGGACCATTGCTATTTATCCTTTACATTAATGATATTGCCTCTGTTTCGTCTATTTTTCTTCTCATTTTATATACTGACGATACTAATCTTTTTCTAAACGGTAAAGATATAAATGAAATAATTAATATTAATATGAATAAAGAATTGAAAAATATTGTAGAATGGTTGAATGCTAGCAAGCTCTCTCTGAATGTTAAGAAGACCTAATTTATGGTATTCTCTTCTAGTCGTAAGTTTGTCCCTGTTGTCAGTAACTTAGTAATTAATAATAGTCCAATTGCAAGAATATATACTGCCAAAATTTTAGGTGTTTTTATCGATGATAGGTTGACATGGAAGAACCATATACAACATATGAAATTTGAAAAAATCTAGAGGATTAGGTGTTTTGTGTAAGGCAAGATAAGTGTTAAATTCAGCTACACTACTAACACTTTATTATACATTTATTTATCCATATATATCATATTGCATTGAAATATGGGGTAGTGCAGCAATTATATATTGCATCTGTTGAAAAAATTTAAAAAAAGATCCATGCCATGCGAATCATAAAATCCGCTCCGTATAAGCACCATACTGCTCCGATATTTAAAGAACTTTCCGTTTAAACTATTTCAAATGTGTATATGTATAGCGTAATTATAATGATGTACAAATATAACTGTAATAACCTTCCAAACTTATTTAATGAATTCTTTGTAAAAAATTCGAATATACATTCATACGGTACCAGGCAACGAAATAAATTACACATGCCTATAGCTAGAATGGCCAAAACAAATAATAGTTTCAAGTTCAGGGGTGTTTTATTATGGAATTACATTTATAATATTATACATTCAAATTGTAGTCTATATGTTTATAAAAAAGTCAATAAAATCTTTTCTTATTGCCAACGAGTCGTAAGTGAACATAATATGTCACAGGTAGAGACAGGGGCGGATCCAGGATTTTAAAAAGGAGGGGGCGCAGGGGGTTCGGGGGCTCGCCCCCAAGATTTTTTTGGCCAGTTTAGGGGTCTTTTCAAAGAATTTGGCGCAAAAGGGGTGGGCGTGCGCCCCCTGCGCCCCCCCTCTGGATCCGCGCCTGAGACATTGGCTCGTCACTGAGAGCGCGATGCATTGGCCCAGCGTTGATTCAGTGTTGACCCAGCGTCTAAGACGCTGGGCCAGCGTTGAGCCGGCGTTGTGCCGGTGTATCGTGCTTGCTGGGTTGTTGATGTATCATCAGTGACGAGGATAGTATACAACATAAAAGGAACTTATAGGTTTCAAGATATACTGGTTTTATACATATATATATATATATATATATATATAT
>OZ024906.1:17779166-17824166 GCA_964017125.1 Flabesymbios commensalis
TAAGGATAATATTAAGGATCATATTAAGGATCATATTGAGGAGCATAGTAAAGATCATATTGAGAATCATACTGGCGATCATATTGAGGAACATATTGAGGAACATATTGAGAATCATATTTAGGCTCATATTGATGATTATATTAAGGATCATATTTAGGATAGTATTCAGGATCATATTACGGATCATATATTAAGGATCATATTAAAGGTCATATTAAGGATCATAATAAGGGTCATATTAAGGATCAGATAAAAGATCATTTTAAGAATCATATTAAGGATCATATTACGGCTCATATTAAGGATCATATTGAGAAACATATTGAGGATCATATTGAGGATTTTATTAAGGATAATATTAAGGATCATATTGAGGATCACATTAAGGATCATAGTAAGGATCATATTAGGGTCATATAAGAGATCATATTAAAGATCATATTAAGGATCATATTAAGGATCATATTAGGGATCATATTGAGAATCATAATAAGGATCATATTAGGGATCATATTGAGGATTTATATTAAGGATCATATCAAAGATTATATTAAGGATCATATTAAGGATCATATTGAAGATCATATTGAGGATCATAATGAGGATCATATTAAGGATCATATTGAGGATCATATTAAGGATCATATTAAGGATCATATTGAGGATCATATTAAGGATCATATTGAGGATCATATTGAGGATGATATTAAGGATAATATTAAGGATCATTGTGAGGATCATATTAAGGATCATATTAAGGATCATATTGAGGATCATATTAAGGATCATATTAAGGATCAAATTGAGGATCATCTTAAAGATCAATTTAATGATCATATAAAATATCATATTAAGGATTATATTAAGGATGATATTAAGGATGATATTAAGGATCATATTGAGGATCATAATGAGGATCATATTAGGATCATATTGAGGATCATATTTAGGATCATATTAAGGATCATATTAAGGATCATATTGAGGATCATATTGAGGATCATAATGAGGATCATATTAAGGATCATATTGAGGATCATATTGAGGATCATATTGAGGATCATAGTCGTTAATATAATGACTATGAAATATAAGTGCTGTACAGAATACTAAAGGACATGGGCGGGGGCCCTAGGGTAGTGGTTAGCACCGCTGCCTTTCACGCCAGAGTTCGGGGTTCGGTTCCCGGTCTCGGCGGTTTGAAAGAAACAAAAAATTTTCTTCCCCATCCACGTGTGAAAGTCAGTATTGTGGGGAGCCTCCGTGACCGAGAGGTAGCGTGCTCGGCCTCAGACCGCCAGGGCTCGAATTTCGAATCCTGTGTCTGGAGGACAGTGTCATCTCACCATCCTCAGGAGGTTCTCCTGGCCAAGTTTAGCCTATATGTGCACAAAGGTGGCCTAAAGCCCGATTCATTTCATTTCATTTACTAAAGGACATATCTTCAAATGGATTTATATATTTCCATAGTGCAAAGAGAAAAGTGGACACAGCGGCATTGTGTCAAATTTGATACAGGTCAAGTTTAACTGAACCTATCAAAATACAATATGGTACTGTTCTAAATGTAGTGACCGAAATTTTATAGCTGCATGACATATAAAAATAATTGGCAATGTATTTAATCCCTTAGTTGATATGATTGCGATTGTTATCAGATACTATAAAAAACATGGTGTGTGTGATAATGCACACAAATCGATCTAGTTCCATAAACGTCTACTTGATGAAAATGAGATGTCCTCTTAAACTATCTTGGGAGTGCAAAATCGAGGCGTGCGTGCCACAGCGAGGAGCAATTATGGCTGCTTAGATTTCAAAGTGACCTTATAGTTATTTCCTTTTTAATATGAAATTTTTCTTCTCCTTCTGAGGCTTATTTTCCAGCGATTTTTCAGACACCGATGTTTCAAGTAACATGAGTAAAATTTGTTTTTGAATTCCAAGATCTTAACTAACATGCAACATTTTACACCTTTTTTCATATAAAATGTGTCTCATGCTCACTCCTCTTGCCTACCCTGCTTGGAGTAACAGTAGATCTCTACCTTTCTTAGAGATAAAGCAATGTGATAAAACAATCTTCTCAAATATCAATCTACTATATTGATGTGCGGCTGTTATAAAACCCAATGAAGTGCAGGTGTGACTTCCACACCACATATTAGTGGGCTGCATATATGGTTTGACCAAGAAAAAATTGCTACAAAAGGTCTCTCAACGGTTTATTGTAGTATAAGGTGTGCTTAATAACATATCGAAAGTTTACCAAAATCTGATCATGCAAAAAGTATTATTTTCAAGATGGCGTCCAAGATGGCCGCTAAATCTTCAAAATGCACATTATTTGCCCAGTAATCATCCGAAATGACTCATTTTGATGCATTGTCACTTGTTTTGGGTCTAATATGGTACATAGGGTACTTCACACACACCACAGTCCAAATATAAAATATAAAATCCAAATATTGAAGGAAATAATAAGAATCACTCCTTACATCATTTCTTATCTAATATATTACTGCATGAGCTAGCTCAGGTTGAGTAGGGCTGTCGAAATCCATTAGGCTTGACTTTAAAATTTGCTTATATACTGCCTGGCCACAAGAAACGGCAGATTGACCTCAATCTGTGGTCAAAGGTCACAAAAATCTATCAAAATTAAATCTTTGTTATAGAGTGATATGTATACTCAGACTGTTGGAAATTTAATACTGATTACTAATATATACTTTATAATGCCAAAAACTCATATAAAAAAGTATAACGCAAATATAGGGGGTCAAAGGTAAAAAAAATAGAAATTTAGTACTAATTACTAGTATATAACCTATTTGATCAAAAAAATGATATAAACAAAATATAACGCAAATATATTGGGTCAAAGGTAAAAAAGGTGAAGGTGCAGGTTTATAATCTGATATCAAGTATTTCATTACATATTTACCCCCTGGTCACTGGACCTGTTCATTCGTGTGCCATCTCAACGCCACGGAGAGCATACAGTCCTGCAGCCATTTCGGCGCATTGTACACAACATCGAAACAATGTCACAATATTGAGAGGGGAGAAACATGATATTTCTCTGAAAATCCTGCACCAAGCGGGATTCGAAACCGCATGGCAGGCTTTAAAGGCAACGAGAAGGCTGTAAATCGCGATGGGGGGGGGTACAGTGGGCGACAGAGGGGTGGTAAATAGAAGGCCAACATGTGGTAAAACGCAACAGATGGCAGTCAAAAGGTGACAGAAATATAAGCTTTAAAAAAGACGGGGAGACAGTAAAGAGCGACGAGAGGGGACAAAAAACACATTAAAAGGGCCACTAAGAGGCGACAAAACAAGACTGAAAGAAGTTAAACGGCAATTGGAAAGTGCTAAAGGGCAGCATAGAGTCATTAAAGGGCGAATGGAGGCTTTAAAGGGCGATGGAGAGGCGTTTAAAATCGAAAATATGCGCTAGAGGGCGATGGAAAAACTTTAAAGGGCGACAATTATATACGGAATACGGCGTTCGCCCATCGATATCTGCTTGATCACTTAAGTTAAGCGACGTCGCGCCCGGTTCATAAGTGGATGGGTGACCGCCTGGGACTGCCAGGTGCCGTATACACTATCGTGGGGCTCAGAGAACGACGTAAATCAGACGTGGCTCGTCTGACTGACTTTGAGTTGGACGTAAAAGAACCTCAATGGACGTAGGCGCAGTTTCCATCCGGCGAGACCCCCCCCCCCCCCCAAAAAAAAAAAAACACAATATGGAGTACTTGACACATATATAAGGCCATGAATGATATCATGAATGATACCAGGCCTTGCTAAGTTTCTCCCGTGGCGCGATAGCACAATAGTGCGTACTGCCACGTAATATATAGATACAGAATTGATATTTTCCTATAAATGCCAACATTTAACATTTGGTCATGTTATTGAAAACAATACCCCCTAAACAGATTGGTCGTGTTAAAGCTATCCAAAAAAGTGGTATTACCTAATAAATACATTGCCGGTAGACCTGAGTATAGTTATTGGCATCAATCTCAGAAGCCATATTGTAGTCCGTCTTTGGCCTTTAAAAATACCCCCGAGATTTTTGTCTTGATATCAGCCTAATGGGCATGAGACAGTAGGTGTAATATAGGGGCAGAAACCGTCCAGGAATAATGTTGAAGTTCAGGGCAGGGAATAAGGTCAAATATCAACTTCGGCAATCTTTTAGACTGCCTGGGCAACGATTTGTACACTATGTAGTTTGGAATAAAGTTACCAAGTATGTGTTGCAAACAATTGTTCTTTTAAAATTTACCATAGCCTTTGGCTCCGATACATGATATCATGGATATATATCAAGCTAGTCAGACATATCAACATACATAGAAAAGAATAATATTCTCGAGATCGGTTTTAGAAATGTTACAATTACAGTCGGTGGTTAAAAATATAACAATATTGATCATTTATTAGTTTTGCTGTTTTTGTGCATAATTTGACGATAAATATGACCTCGGCCTTTGATCTCTACCCCAAATCGTGTTGTATTCCTAGTATCTCCATAAATATATAAAAATAGGCATCAACATTATTAAATACATCAAGGGGCTCCATAGATTTTTTTAGTTCCCACCGCACATTTTGGGCTAAATTAGGATGAACTAAGCAGTTAGAGGTAACATTTCGAAAATGGGCTTGAGAACTAATCGCCCCGGACTTTAAATTTAGGTCCACTGGTTTCATATGCCCTGGAATATACTACAAAGGGATACAGGGTCGACAAAGGTTTACACTTCTGCAGGTAAACATGATAAAAAATAGTACTCAGAAATCAGGCAACATCAATCTTTTTAGGTCTCGGTCGGATTATTGGAAGCCTTGACCACAAAATAAATGATGTCATAGCGGCCATTTCTATTAATGACGATCGTCAAAATCGTTTTAAAGCCGCTTTTTCTAATATTCTGGAAATTCAATTAGCGATTAGTGTGACCATAATGTAGACAACGTTAAAATGTCGCAGCTCGTGAGTCAAAATGATTGCAATATTAATGTTCTGGCCGACATTGCTGTGATTTGAAAGTGATGGTGCTCGGTAGTAGTTATAATGTTATTTTTTCCGAAATTATTAAATAATGTTTATCCTAATTTCTTGGCCCAATTAGTCAATACATTTCATTGAATATTCCTGGAACCTACTAGCACATGTTTCAGAATCTGTGTATGTATACAATTTACAGTGTTAAATAACGTGTTAAAACATATATGTAGCCCATATGCTGCCTAACGCACGCTTTGAAAAAAAAACCGTGTATATGTCCATTAAGCCTATAATTTTAAATGAATAATCCTGAGGTTAACCATTTTTGATTGAGTGCCCAGTTGACCTTTCTATGAATTCAATGATTTTTTCGATCCACATTTTTGCTCGTGTGAGCAATGTAATACTCACCATTTTGCATCACTCTGAAATCTCTACCATATCTGTATTTCGCTGATAGCGTGTATAAGTTTCAACATGGATGAACATCAGTTGAATTGGGTCACATCAGTATTTTTTTTTAATAAAAAACGGCGAATTTTACGTATTTGCTCATATATATATATATTCATATTCAAGTGTAAACCGATATGAGTCAGGATTTCGATTTTTACAACAACAAAAATAGCATGTCTTCTTTTATAATATTTTTGGCTTTATAATGTATTATATTGAGCAATATAAGTTATCATTATTTTTACATCTAATATTTCTAGCTCTGTGTTAATATGAAATTACTGTCACAAAAATCATAGTATTTAAATTGTGTGCGCTATCTGGAAATACGAATTCTTGTGGTAGGTGTTATTATTCTTTTATCAACTATATGATTTATTTTTTGATCCTTTAACACATAATCAACAATAATAATTGTCTAAATACTTTTATTTGTTATTATGTTAATATTTTGTATTATGACACTGTATTATATCAGCATATAATAGTACATCTTACAAGTGTCTAAGATATCTCATCAGCCTTAGTTTAACGCCACAAACAATTCCATCATCCTCTCATTTATATCGTCAAAAATATTCAAATGTCCATTTGTCTGTTTGTCTGTTTGTCTATCTGCCCAGCTGTCTTTTTGTTTGTCTGTCTGTCTGTCTCACTGTCTGTTTGTCTGAGGTGTGTTGTCAGAAAGATATATTAACGTTACCAACCTTATAGGTACACAGATGTGGTCAGTAGATGCAACAGGCTACGTATGAACAAAGGAGTGACATACAGCCAGTGTATTATACTCCTCTGAAAAGCCAAAAGGCAGTAACTGCTTACTTGTAAAGTAAGCAGTTACTGCCTATTCGGCTTTGCACGGCATAGTAGTGATGTTATATGGCATTCAATGCAGTAGCATCGTTAAATTATAGAACGTCCTTGATATAACATTACATTCAGTGAGTGATGCTCTCCGCTCTGTTTAACACCACCTCGCTCAGCACCACCCCTAGCCAACAGCAGAGAGATTCATTTAACTTTGACCCAATTGTTCATGTTATACGAGCGTCCCAGAGGGTGGGCCGGCATTGACATTGATACAAAATTGGGTCAATGACCGCTATATATTATCTCGGAATAAGTAGATTCCTTGATAATATCACTACTAATGTTTACGCCCGTGCTCACAGCCCGGACGGGGCCTGGACTAATTGTGACCTAAGTCCCTGGCGGGACCCGGGCGCTGTGGTCATGGTCAAATCGTTTTTACAGACACCCTGACGGCGTCCTGGCGGGTCCCGGCGGGTGCCCAGCCGGCTATCAGAGAAGACTTGTCCTCATTTTCTGAAAACGTTACCGGGGCTCGGCCGGTGGCCGTAGGTATTCCTAACGCGACCGGGGGCCGTAAAGTGTAAGGTATATCGGGCGGGTTCCGCCAGGGCATCGGCAGGGCTCCTGCAGGGCCTCTCAGGGGTCCCGACAAGGGTATATAATTATATGCCAGGATAGCTCATTGGTAGCGTGGTTGACTCAGAGCCCGGGGTACCGGGTTCGAGTCCCTCTGCGGCCGATATATTTTCTTGGTGCTGTGACCCAAACTGTTCAAATTCGTGGGATAATTATGACTGCTACTGCTGCCGCCTATATACTGCTGTTGTTGCGAATGACCGATTCGCGCCGCATAAAAACGTACAAAAAAATTAAGAAATAAAAAATATGCCAAAGTTGTCAATATGTAAACGGTCAATAAAACCTTTATAGGGGCATGTTCCTATCAATTATTTGTTATCAAAACACATACTCCAGGATATGCAAGCTGCTGGCAATATAGTATTGGCCAGACCCGATGGCTCATGCGGTCCAGTTGTGGCTCGAAACTCTACGGTACTGGTTTCGAATCCCGGCGGGATCGGATGTGTGTCATCGACGTTGTGCATAGGCCTATACAGTGATCCATACTGTTCAAAGGCTTGGGGTGCGCAGTGTTGTCTATGGTACTGTGCACTATAAAGAACCCTTGAGGTAATTTGATAAGAGTAGAGTATAGCTCCGACTTCGGGATTCCTTCTGTCGCGATATTGCCATGATTGTGCAGATAGCGACGTAAAGCAATATTCACTCTGCTGACGATATTCATTTAACTGCATGGCCTCAGGTTTAGGCTTGCAGCATCCCGACAACGTTACAATGTTTGTCCTACGACATTTCTCCCAGAGCAAGGAATATAGAAAAATTAAATCCTGCAAGACGAATGTAGTCGATTCGACGCTGTATTGGCTCTAAGAGCCTGTTATGAGCAATACGGGACCCCTTTATACGTGTTACAGGGTCGAACACCACGAGGACTTTCAATCTTTCATCAGGATGGATTCGTAGCTGCTCCACAAATTTTGCAGCGTCTTGGCCTTCAATTGAGAAAAGTATCAGGCCCCTATGTGGAAGAATGTTTTAAATTATTAATAAAATTATTATGTCTTATTTATGTCTTATTTTACTCGATTTATCAATATAGATCAGCTATTGTATACTTGTTAGTAGGCCTATCCACAAAAGTATGGGAAATTTAAAGACTGGGTTATTTGGATACATTATGACTGTGATGCAAGTTGATTCAAGTGACAAGCCCAGTTTGCAAAATGAGAAGTTACCTACTTTTTTGTTTGATTGTTTGATTTATTTATGGATTGATTTATTGAACATTGATCAATTCGTATCTCATTAACTATTATCCCCCCTGGAGATTATTCAAGGGTCCCGCCCGGACCCGTTCGGAAATTGTAAGGGCACCGGCGGGACTCCTCTGGGGTCCCCTACAAGCCGAGTCAGGACCCCACAGGCTTCCTCCCGGGTACCGTAGGGGGTCCGGGCGGGTACCCTGCGTGCTTTCCTTTAAAATTTGTCCCCGTTTCCCTGGCGGATCCCGGCAGGGGCCCCGTCGAGCCCCTGTCGGGCAGTTTACGGGCTTGATCCGTGGTTTATTTATCGCCGGGGCCCGGGTTACTTTTAAGTCGGAATTAAAAGTAACCCGGTGTAACCGCCCAGATTACCCCCCCCCCCCCTGACTGGACTATACCCGGGTTTAGTCTGGACTATACCCTAGGTATAGTCTGGGAGCTCCCAGACTATACCCCAGGGTATACTCTGGGAGCTCCCAGAGTATACCCCACAAGCCCAGACTATACCCCACCAGATTCAGGGTGGGGTATAGTCTGGGCGATAGGGTTATACTCTAGGAGATATCATATATTCATATATGATTTACAATCAATTATCGATATAATATATGATCTTAATCTGACATAATTCATGTCTCATGTATTAACCCTCTGAGGACTAGACTATATTATGTCCCCTATGTTAACCTTCTCATGGCTAGAGTATAATATAGTAGCCCCAGAAGGTTGATGCATGAGACATGTGATGATTTAGCCACCAGAATGTTAATACATAAGACATGTGATACTCTAACCATCAGAAGATTAATATAAGATGCATGTGATAGTCGAACCCTCAGAGGGTTAATACACGAGACACGTGATACTCTAGACTCCGGAGGGTTAATTCATATTACAAGTGATGTGACAACCATCAGGTAATGCATGGGATAGACTCTTAAAAAAATAGGTTCCGGTTGGCACCTTGAAGGGTCCATTGGCTTGCAACTCCAGGAGCACCTTTTTAAGTTTTTAAATGAACCCTGTCAATAGGTTCTTTTGCAAGAACCTTAAACAGAGTTTGAGATCCTTCGTTAATGGTTCATGAGAAAGAACCTTTTTCTGAAAGGTTCTAACGTAAATAGTTAAAAAGGAAAACCCCATAAAGGTTCTTACAAAGAACGATTTAAAGTTCTAATACAAAGAACCTTTGCAAAATAGGTTCTTATATATAGGTTCGGTAGATGAACCTTTTGGCAAAGAACCGTGTATAAAGGTGCTTCCCAAAGAACCAATACTGTAAAATTGGTTCACTTAAAGAACCACGTAACGGCTCACTCAAAGAACGCTTTAGGTTCTTAAATGAAGAACTATTCTTATAAAAAGGCTCTTAAATGGAAGCTCGATAGATGAACCTTAATGCAAAAAATTGTTAATAACGGTGCCTCCCAAAGAACCCAAACTATGAATTAGTTCATTCGAAGAACGAAATTAAGCTTCATATAAAGAACGATTTTTTCTAAATATGCCATAGTTATTTGAAACCTATCAATAAGAGCTTTAGTAACCAGTAAATGCAGACAATGCAATGTGGGTTAACGCCGGCTGCAAAATAGAAGATGTGAACTCACGGGTGCATCATATGATTAAAGACAATGACATTGGTGTTATACACCTTGGGACAAATGATGCCCTCAGCACCAAATCGGATAATGACTGTCTTGCCGACTGTAGTGACGCCATGGATTCCATTTTGGATTACTCAGTGCAGACACCTCTTATTGTTTGCTCCGTGTCACCAACACGCAACCAGAGAAGACAACGACGTGTCACAATGATTAACACCCTGCTCAAGTATAAATGTAGCATGAACAATAGACTACTGTTTGTTGACACCGGATTAACCCTAAGTGATATTGGCAACGATGGGGTGCATCCGACTGACTCTGGTAAAGCAAAGCTCACCAGGCGTGTTCAATGTGAAAGCTTGGATTTTTACCGCAATGTAAGCAGCCGTCACATGTGAGTACAATTTTTAGTACAATTGCAGACATTAATCATTCTTTCGATAATCGTACTTCTTGTAGTATTCAACGAGCAGCAAATTGCGACAGAATTTCAATAACATCTGAGAAAGATCTTTGCAAAATACCCAGTGTCTTAGTTAGTTCAACCAATTGTTTTCCATATTTCAAAAAAGGCTTACGAGTGGCTTGTTACAATATAAATAGATTATTGAACAAACTTGACCAATTAAAATTATTTTTAGTCAACGATAGTCCATCACTTGATGTATATTGTCTTAGTGAGACATTCTTAACGGAAACAATTAATGATTCATATCTCTGTATTGATGGTTACACGTTTGTTAGGAAAGATAGGTTAAACAAAAGAGGAGGTGGTTTAATAATGTATGTCCGCGATGGCATCTCATACAAACGTAGAAAAGCCTTAGAAGGACCTATTGAAACTTTATGTATTGAAATCAAATATTCAAATAGATCTATTTTACTGTCTTCAGTCTATCGCCCACCAATAATGATAGTGATTCTATACAACATCGGTTATCTAATATGGAAGAATCTATGTATAAAATTTATTTTGAAAATAAACCAACTATATTAATGGGTGATATTACCATTGATATCATGTCGGATAAAAAAGATAAACTTCAAGAATCTTGGATCAGCCTTACAACTAATATACAGTTAAACCAGATAATTAAAGAACCCACGAGAGTAACAAACACCAGTGAAACTCTTATAGACCACATTTACATATTTTTACATAGTTTTATATAGCTCTCCTATTAAGAATAGTATTAGCGATCATTTCCCTGTATTTGCTGTTTTTTTAAAATGACGAATATTGATTATAACAAAAATGATGGTCGCCATAAAACCATAACGTATCGAAAATACAATAACTTTAATTCTGCAACATTCTTGTAGGACTTACAAAACGCCCCCTGGTTAACTAACGGTGCTGAAAACATCTCAATGGATCCATATCTGCAAAGTTTTATTTCTACTTTTACTAAAATAATAGACAAACATTTACCACTAGTCACTAAACGTATAAAACGACCAAAACAACCAGAGTGGATATCAAATAACATCTTACTTGCTATTAATAAGCGAGAAAATGCAAAGAAAAACAAAGATGAACAAAATTATAAGTATTGGAGAAATGAAGCCACAAAGTTAATACGAGATGCAAAGAAAGAATATTATTCGGAATCAATTAAACTCCAAAAACGACCCGAAAAAATTATGTAAGGTATTTCATGAACTTAACAACAAATCCAACTTTTCTAACAACATTAAAACAATCACTTTTGAAAACAAAACATTTACAGATGATGCTGATATAGCAAATACTTTCAACAAGTACTTTACTAGTGTGTCTGAAAAATATCTAAATACAGAAAAAAGTCTATCTCCAAATCTGAGGAAACTGGAAGCTTTTATTACAATGAAACTACCAAAAGAAAACATTTTTAATATACCATACATAACAGAGGATTTTGTTTATACATTTTTGCCCAGCTTCGATAATAATAAAGCGACAGGAATCGATAATATATCGATAAGTAATTACGAAACACTTAACAGACATTTGTAATCACAGTATTCGTAACAGCTGTTTTCCGTCGATCTGGAAAAAGGCAAGAGTTACACCACTTCACAAGAGAAACTCAACCGACGACCCAGAAAACAACAAACCTATATCAATTTTGCCCCTTTTGTCTAAAGTTCTTGAAAAACATGTACACAACTCATTGTACGATTTTTTTCTGGTGAATAATCTTTTATCCCCTCGACAATCAGGTTTTCGGACCAAACATTCTTGTGAAACAGCACTTACTGAAATGACTGATGATCGGCTTAGTGCCATGTACAACAATGAATATTGCGGAGTTCTTTTTCTAGATTTATGCAAAGCTTTCGATCTGGTAGATCACAATATTCTACTTAGAAAACTAAAATTATATCAACTTGGTGAACAATCCCTTTTCTGGTTTCAATCCTACCTTTCTGATAGAAAACAATCTGTTAAAATTAAAGCGACATATTCAAGCGAAATATGCAACACACATGGCGTTCCACAAGGCTCTATATTGGGTCCCTTACTTTTCTTAGTTTATATTAACGACCTTCCATTAGAAAATGCATCTGATAAAACATCATTATTTGCAGATGATTCAACAACTACTGTCCGTGGTAAAGAGATACACTTTGTCAAGGAACATTTATCTAATGAAGCAGTACGTACGAACAACTGGTGCTATGAAAATGGCATGGCTTTAAGTTTTGAAAAAACCAAAGCAATGTTAATCCTATCAAAAGCAAGATAATCACGTTTAGATGAAACTGAAATAGACATCAACATAAATATAAACGGCACACAAATAAAAAATACCAAACAAGAAAAACTCCTAGGTGTGCTTATCGATAATAACTTAACGTGGCATAGTCACGTAAAGAAAGTTAAACAAACAATTGCTTTCAAGCTGTCTATTCTCAGAAAAATAAGACATTATTTACCTGCAAAGACCCGTATTTTGTATTATAACTACCATATTAAACCACACCTACAATATTGCTGTACTATATGGGGACAATGTAACAAAACTGACATATATTCAATAATAAAATTGCAAAAACAAGCCGCACGCCTTATTCTGGATGCAGATAAGTATTCCCCATCTAGTTCTCTGTTCGATCAGCTTGAATGGGAAACGTTTGATAAAATTGTTCAGGAAAAACAGGCCACAATGGTATTCAAAGCTCTAAACAACCTTACCCCTGATTATATATCTAATTTATTTAAACCAACATGCACAAACACAAATCATTCATTAAGATCGAAGACAAGCAATAAACTCCATGTACCAGCAGCTCATCACAAAAGCCTTAGGTTTAATGGTCCAAAAATTTGGAATTCTCTATCCGATGAAGCACGCAAAGCAACAACATTAAAAGAATTCGTACGCAAATACAAAAACGGAAATAAAAAGTTGTTACTATATACATATATCAGATTTGTAATGTGTTTAAAATAATATATATGTTGTCTGCAATTGTGCTTTAATTGTACTCTCAAATGTAATCTATGTATGTGTGTTTGTAGTTGTCATGTTAACAATGTATATACTGTATATATATATATATATATATATATATATATATATATATATATATATATATATATATATATATATATATATGTGTGTATATATATGTATGTATGTATATATATATTATATCAATACCATACATTATTTTATAAGTTATGTAATATGAGGTTAGGTACTGAGTTATATAAATATACCTCAATATAAAAAATGTCCAAGTATATTTTATTTTATCAATTATTTCCATGTACACAAATCAATCATGTAAATTGTTTTACTTCAAATTGATCACTTCTTCCGTAGGTGTTTGTAAAATTATATGATGCTGCCAAATAGATTGTTAGATTTACCATGTACACGGATATACATATATGCTATTATTACTATTTTCTATTATATAAGTAAATGAATCATACGAGTTATGTATATATTATTATATTATTTAAATAGATGTATATATCGATGTATGTTTTTTTAATGTTTATGTATGAGGGCCCCACGGCGGATGAGCTATGCTCAGTGGGTTGGTACATACATGTATGTATGTTTTTAGTTTTTTATTGATTTTGTACGTTCTTGTATATACCTGTACCCTCGCTAAATAAAGACTTTATTATTATATTATTATTATTATAAAGGAATAATTTTATTTATTTTATAGCTTATAGTTTATAATTAATCGGTCACCGAAATTATACTATATCACAATGGATAAGACAAAACATCAAGCTACAGCATAATAAGATATTTATTTTGCATAAACAACTTTAAAAAAGATAATGTACAAGCAGCATTATGGCTATGTAATGATTTAACACAATCACATACAAACATGACATGTTTGTATGTGATAGCCTATGCAATAAAAACAAACATATTCAATAATATCCAATTAAATTATAATGCATGCTGATATTTTCATAGACGTTTCAATTAGCAGTGTCAACAGACATGTAACGCATTATCAACAGGTGTTTATGTGTCTTTCATTATCGTATAAGGCATATATCAGAAGAAGTGAAGCGTCAACAAGAATAGATTTGAATGTAATAAGGTGTAGCGATGACAACAGTCTCACTGGACGTACGCGTTAGAATGTCACTAAACCACTATGACAGCAGCATTGGACGGTTATTATGATATCCTCGTGAATATACAGGTATTGGAGAATAACGTCTTATATAATATATATATTCATTTCCTTATTTTACAGTTTGTTTAACGTTCAGCTTTAAAGTTGTTCAATCGTAATCGTAGTATTGGTATTGTATACAATTTTAACCTTGTCACAGACGAACAGTTCTGAACGTGGAATAAATGACAAGAATGTATAGTCATATCGTGGACACAAAAAAGTATTTAATGTAGGCCCCTAGGGCCTACACAGGAACTAATCGATCAACCGAAGAATGCAACTGTCCTCCACGAGTGCAGCACGTGCAGACACGAGCGAATATGCAGGAGTTCCCCAGTGGCGGTAGTTTTGCAGGATTAGATAAATTTTCAACGGGAGCAGCAGACAAAAGATTAAGCTCACGGAACTTTCGCATAAGTCTAGAAGAAGATTTTAAGATAATACAATTATCTACACAGAGCAAAGCAGTTTACAGACATACCGTTGAGTTTAACAGATTTTGCTGCTTTTATAAAACTACACAAACGACTATGGCTCGATTGACAAAGACAAAGACAATGATAAAGTCTCATTATCTCACACTATATATAAAAAACAAATACACCAGCTGAAAGCAATAAACGTTATAGTTTAGATACCGGTTCTATTGGACAACCCTGGTCATTTTTTTGCAGTCGACGTTTGAAGAGTGAAGGTCGATCAACGGAAGAGTGAAACATTATCAATACATTAATGTTTCACTCTTTCGCTGATCAGCCTGCACTCTACCAACGTCTACCACAAAAATAGCCAGGTGTTGTCCAGTAAAACAAGTATTTAAACTAGAACACTTGCTGCTAGGTTGGGGAATTGTTTGCAGTGCTAAGTCAGATAATGAAAATTTGTAAAAAAAATAGTTTTTGTCAATCGAACTATCCTCAAAAAATTATTGTATTTTGAATAACAGCAAAATCTTTTGAACGCGACGGTGATGCTGCAAACAGTTTTACTTAGTGTTGATAATAATAAATATAATAATACTTTGTATTATCTTACGATCGTAAGAATGCGTCAAAGTGGGCTATACAAAAGCGAAAGTTCTGAACTCAATCTTTTGTTGGTTACTCGCTTTTGAGGTTCCTCAAATTCAGAACAAATATTGCTGATTCGAGGCTATTTGTCACTCGTATCTGTTTAAACTGCACTCGTGGAGGACAATAGCTGCACTCTTCGGTATAGTTGATCGGCTAGCTCCGTGATGTAGGCCACAACCATAGATAGATTCGCCTGTGTATGTTGTAGAGCGCTGAACATCTTTTGAACACAGAGGGGTGTGCGCACTGTTATCTTTTTCATGGCGAGTATATTCACTGATACTCCTGTACACTGCTGTGGCAAAGAAGCAGGCCACTGCAAGGGTTGAGTCGACTCCGTCGTCTGCCAGGACTCAACTCCATCTGTGACCCGTCTAACTGATGTAGTTGTCAATGGGATATCAGCCGAACAACCAACACACATTCTACAGAAGAAATACACAGAAATAACAAACCTGTTTAAATTTTGGACTGTATACCGCAGGGCATCAATGAAATATCGTGACACAAGTTTTTAAAACAGTAAAGCTAGGAATGTTTTAGATTCAGAAAAACCTCTAATGAGCGTGACCCAGTAAACGAATAATATATAGGCCTATATATACATAGCCTACGTCATATCATTTTCACACCATACTTTCCCAGTATTGATTTTTCTGATTGGTCAATTGGATCATGAATGATTGAAAAGTCATTTTGTTTACATAAGCATGATAAGGGGTGATCCAGCGAAAGACGGGTAGGCCTACTGGTGCAGCCGGATGTGAATTTTATATGACAGACAAGAGTGACCACTGTTCCCGCACCTGGACCATTAATTATAATTTTACCAGATAAAGAATTTGTACATGTAATTATCAAATAATATAATTGTAGCCTATTTTGACCCCGAAAGATTAAAGATGGCCACCATGACTCGGATATTTTCCCGAACTTTCTGAAAAATTGATACAGTTTAGGAATTAATATTTGCGTCAGCCATGCAATACGTTGAATATTGAGTGTATCGAATAAGTAGCTTTGAAGTTATCAGGGTGACAATATTCTAATTTGACGGGAAAAAATAAAAATGGCCGCCATGACCCGGATATTTTACCGAACTTTCTGAAAACTTGATGCAGTCCAGGAAATAGCACTACTATGCAGTATGTTGAATATTGAGTATATTGGATAAGTGGCGTTGAAGTTATCAGGGTGACAAGGTCCTAAATTAACGAAAAAAGCTTAAAGATGGCCGCCATGAACCGGATATTCTTCCGAAATTCCTGACAAATTGATGCAGTCTAGGAAATCCTACTACTATACAGTACGTTGAATATTGAGTATATCAGATAAGTGGCTTTGAAGTTATCAGGGTAACAAGGTCGTAAATTGTCGAAAAAAGATTACAGATGGCCGCCTTGACCTAGATATTCTTCCGAACTTTCTGAAAAATTGATGCAGGCTAGGAATTAATACTACTATGCAGTATTTTGAAAATTGAGTATATCGGATAAGCGGCTTTGCAGTTATCGGGGTGACAAGGTCCTGGTTTGACGAAAAAAATTAAAGATGGCCGCCATGACCAGAATATTTTCCCGAACTTTCATAAAAATTGATGCAGTCTAGGAATTAATACTTGCATCCAGTTTGATGATCAAGTGAATCGAAAAAGCGGTTTCGTAGATATCAGGGTGACATGAAAAAAGATTAAAGATGGCCGCCATTACCCGAATATTTCCCCGAACTTTCCGAAAAATTGATGCAGCCTAGGAATTACTACTTGCATCCAGTATGTTGAACACCGAGTGAATTGAAAAAGTGGTTTTGTAGATATCAGGGTGACAATGTCCTAATTTGACGAAAAAAGATTAAAGATGGCCGCCATGACCATGATGACCCAAATATTTTTCCGAACTTTCTAAAAAATTGCTGCAGCTTAGGAATTAATTCTTGTATCCAGTATATTGAACAGCAAATGAATTGAAAAAGCGGTTTTGAGCATATCCATGATATCGGGGTGACAGTGTATGGATGAGAGGCGGCGGCCATGCACCCATGGCCATGTGCGGCGAAACCGTACAAAAACAAAAAGCCTGAATTAAATTATATTGAAGTGTTAACATATATTTTTGGCGTTAGGTTAGTGTCACCACGTACATGTATACAAGCACATTGTAAAATATCGTAGAATATATCACTGTATTTAAAATTATAATACCTTATGAATGACAAACATCATTCACCACTGCCTCTTCTATAAACAGGAGTGGAATCAGACACACTGATGCTCTTAGCTGCTCATCTAAAAGAGTAATCGTGTTATTTAAGGTAATAGTATTTAGTGTAAATCATCGACAACAACATTTTAAATCGTCGCCATATTTAAACAGAGGACTCTGCCTTTCCCATAACTCAAACAAGCGGCCTGACGTCCAATATCATCCCCCGCCATAAATTAAGTTATAGCTTTTGCGGCCACAAATTTTATAAAAGTCGACTTGTGTTGGCTATTTTCTATTTCAGTAAAATCACCTGCACGTTTCCATATGGTGGGTAATTTGATTGCAAAATTTAAATTAGTTCTCACTTAATTTTTTGAGTTTTTGTGCCCCCAACAAATTATGAAGTTCATCCATGGCGGCCATTTTCAATTTTCGGTGAAACCTTGAAATCACCTGCACATGTCCATAATATCATGGGGAATGTGATAGTAAAATTTGAATAATTTTGACTCTAATTGTTTGAGTGATTCTGCCAGCAAAAATATATGAAGTTGATCCGTGGCGGCCATTTTGAATTTCAGTTAAACCTTGAAAATATCACCTGGACATATCCATATCTTGGAAAATGTGAAATTTCTCTGATAATTTCTGACTTAAGTTTTTTCGTCCACAAAAATTATGAAGTTGATCTGTGAAGGTCATTTTGAATTCCAGTAAATACCTTATCGTGGGGAATGTGATTTAATATTTTCTGACTTTAAGTTTTAGAGCGTTTATGCCCACAAAAAATAATGGAGTAGACCTCTGGCGGCCATTTTGAATGTTGGTAGCATCTTTAAAATATCACATGCACATCCCCATGTTGCCAGCAATGTGATTTTTAAAATTTCAAAAAAATTGACCACTAGCTATTTTTTGCGCCCACAAAAAAACCTGATGCCGGATGCTGGACGGAATACTGCCGCGACTAAAATTCCCCTTCCCCTACGAACAGGGGATAAAAATGATGAATTGACATTATTGTAACTGTGTCTAAAAGCAAGCGTACAGCAGATGATATGATATATTTTACTTTGGCACCGACCTTTCTGTTTAGTTTCACCAATGAATCCATCGTAAAACATGCGGAGATTTTTTCCCCAGGTCAGTATCTGCCGTTCTTTTCAGTATAATATTGTCCATCCCCTTGATACCGCTGATTAGCTGTCTGTCGACATTCACTGGGAAGCGCTCCTGCATTTAATTTGAGCTGCAATAGAAATCAAATTTACAATATTGAATGCTTTTACCATGTTGTACATGTTGTATGTAGGCCTCACATATATTTTCATGACAAATAATTAAGTGAGTAATGACTTAGCTATTTCAATAAAAAAATTATCTCAATTGTCATGACCAAAATTATTTTATAGTTTCTGTAGTTTAAACAAACACTAGGCCTATGTATGTCCTCTGCATAGTCAACACGAAGAAAGGGCATGTGGGAATATTGCAAACTATTTTATTGGCGTTGTGCACGTTTATTTTAATTCATTAATTAATCAGTAAATCTCATATGCATTTGAAAGGTCAGGGACACTGACCACATGCATGTGTGCGCCAAAGAGAACCTGAGTGTCGCGCAGGGAGTAGAATCCACGATGTAGGCCTGCACGCTCCACCCTCTATAGACTTGTCATGCAGATATATATACTCTTCTAATGAGCCGTGCTCAAACGCATATGACTAGGCCCACCAGTAACTCACAGTTTTCGCAAAGCAAATTGAACCACACCAAAACTGATTGAGATCATACCAGCCAGTGCTGGTTAAATGTTGGGCCAGCGTCGCAGACGCAGGCACAACATTTAACCAGTACTGGGTTAATTCCCCGTGTCTGCCGGGATGGAGCAACAGATTTTAAAGGTGATCTATCACCCCTTATATGGTATGAATAATTATGTCCTTAGATCGGGTGATTGGCTATCATGTGACCCTCTCAGAGGGTCACATGATAGCCAATCACCCCATATAAGAAAACACTTGTGCCCTATCTTGTGGCAACTTTGATTTATTTGTCACAAATTTTATTCATACTATATAAGGGGTGATAAATCACCTTTAAAGCACCGATCCACATTCAACTTTTGGCACCAACCGGGTCTCCACTCTCCATGCAGGCTCATTGTAGGCCTACCCAAATACAATAATACCAGAGTATTTGTGTCAGTGACCACAGCACTCGTGTTCAACGCGCATGATGTATGTACGTGATATATAGGAGCAGGGAAAGCAACGTTGATATTATTTTAATATTAATGCCATGCCATGGAAATAACCTACATTATCCCCAGCAAACACGAGATGTTGAGCCAATGTCATAAATGTTGTTTTAATTACGGACCAATTGTTACATTTCTGGGGTAGGCAGGCGTAAGTTCTGTCGCCACAAATGGTTACTTCTAGGTGCTCTGAATGGTCATTTTCAAATATTTACATTACAGATATTTTGCTTCTGTCGCCACATGTGGCGACCACTTGCCCACCTCTGCATGTCCGTGGTTATAATGTTGAGCCAGCGTCGCAGGCGATGGGCCAACCTTAAAGCGGCATTGGCTCAACGTTTCATGTTTGTTGGGTCTTGACGTCATTATTGTCAGGCTAACGTTACACATGATGTTTCGTGTTTTTTTCCTATAGTCTAACTGAAATAGTCTCCCTTTCAACATTTCGCGAAATGTTAAGAGTTTAACGTTAGTTGCCGTATAGTCTAGACAAAAATGTCCTGAAAATTGGTTCAGATTTGACTGAGGAATCCGCGAGATTCACTCACTCTGGTTATTGAATTTAAATTTTAAGGCCTTGTTCTAGACTATTGTATGGCATAATGTCGGCTATGACATGTATAGTAGTAGACCCCTCAATCCATTCTAAATAATCTATCTATTATCATGGTCCACTGACACTGGATCCATCATTATTACAGGCAAGTATAATCAGATAATGTCACTGGTCAGTGATCTGAAAATATAGTCCAGATTAAAGTCTGAAGACAAGCTCAGGAGCAGAGATCTGAGGCCGTCTGAACATGCAGAGGACTACTGTGGAACTGAAAAGAACCTACTAGAGGAGCGCGCAGCGCGAGGGCTGACGCCAGATTAAATGCACTAGTTCTGGTATAAACCTTATAGTGCCTCTCTCTTTTGACCTGGTGAGGTAGGTGATTTAATTGTACAAGCATTGGCAAGAAGTCCAGGAGACAACGAACCAGGTCAGGGCTGCTGAACCATAAAGAAACAGCCGTTTGAGCGACCAGCCACCAGAGTAAGGGCAAGGACTGACCCTTTTGAGATGTGCTCTGCTTTCTGAGCAGTGTGTTTGAAACCACCATCATGAACCGTCATTGTTAGCCAACCATCCGTGTCCGCCGTGCCATCACCCAAGCTAGCAATGTGATGATAAAGAGCTCATTGCTTAAGACCAGAATCCGTCCCTTCAGTGCTATGATTGAAAGCCCACTGCCTCATGTGTCTCACAAAACGGCTCCTTTCAGAGCCCCTGTTCTCTGTGGGAACAGGAGTTCAGTAGTTCAACCGATATCCGTCAACCGTCAACCGTGTTCTTGTCTCATGCAGTGGAGTGATAGGGAACTCACTGCTTTTGGTATGTCACACAGAACGGCGCCCCCAGAGCCCCTGTTCTATGTGGGAACAGGAGCTCAACCGTTATCCGTCAACCGTGTTTAAGCGTCAGCCTGGATTTCAGCCAGCAATTGATCCAGAATTGTATTAGAGCCTGGTCGTTTTTGAACGATCTCATGATTCAACACCAGATCCTTGAAACACTGTGTGTTTTCAAGTGATCTAAATGTTTTAACCGCCAGTGCCGTCATCCTAGTTTTTATCATAGGGACATTAGTGAGGTCATGCAGATCTATTGTTCTCATTCTGTCCAGGTATGTTACACCAAGTGCTAGTCTCAGGCACTTGTTTTGAAAGATCTGCATTTCCTTCACTTGTGATTCCCTTAAAGCTCCAGTTATCAGTGAGCCATATTCAAGGACAGGGCGTATAAAGCACTTGTAGGCTTTTAAGATGGTATATGATCTGGCGCCCCAGTTTGTCCCTTTGAGCAACTTCAAGGTTCAGTCGCCTGTAGACCTTTGTCATTAGGTCTTTCATATGGTCTTTGAAGCTAAGCCTTCGATCACATAGGATTCCAAGCAGTTTGGCTGTTTGAGTTTGAATAATAGGCTCACCAAACAGTTCCAGATCTATAAGTTCTGGTTTTGGACCGACACTAAACACAATCAGCTGAGTTTTTCCTGCGTTTAGTTTTATCCGCCATTTGGAGCACCATGCTTCAATAAGTTTTAATAGCTTTTGATAGCTTTGCCTTCACCCATTTGGCATTGGTTGCATGTGCCCAGATTCCCATGTCATCTGCGAACTGGGAAAGCCTGACATTGAGTGACCGAGCCCTCAGGTGTGCTCGCATTGAGGGTCACCTCCTCTGAGCAGTTGTTACAGCAATTGACTTTGATCGTTCTGTCACTCAGGAAAGATGATATCAACCTGACCATCTTCCTAGGTAAGCTGCCGTTCATCAGCTTGTATCTTAGCCCGTCATGCCACACCGAGTCAAATGCTTTCTCAACATCGATAAAGATTGCTCCACCTTTCCATTTCTTAGTGAATCCCAGTTGAGTTCCCTCTACCAGTCTGAACACATTTTCCATGGCGATGCGCTTGCTCCTGAAGCCATTCTGCCATTTGTTAAAGAACTTTTCTTTCTCAAGAAAGTTCCTTATTCTACCAGCTAGCGTTTTTTCAAAGAGTTTGCCCATACAGCTCAGCAGGCTGATAGGTCTATAGTTCCCCGGCATTTTTCCGTCTTTGCCTGGCTTAGGTATCATGATACCTTCAGCCTTTTTCCATAGCTTAGGATAGTATCCTGTAGCCATACAAGCATTACAGTTTTTGGCCAGGGCCTCATAAACCTTGTCATTTGCTTTCTTAAGTACATCGTATCTGATACCGTCCTGACCAGGGGCCGAGCTAGATTTGCACTTTTTCAGATAAGCCTTGATTTCCCCTGTTGTTATTGGGGTTAGTGTCTCGTGATCATCGTCCTCTTCGGGGACGTGGCTTACTAGTGGCTTGAAGAGCATTTCGTGCTCTTTAATAGTGCTTTCTACCTCCACTTTGAACTCATCGTCATAGATGGTCCCCTGGTGGACATTGTGTACTTTTTCAAGCGAGGCTGAGAACGTGTCAGCTCTCTCTTTGTCATTTTCAGTGTGAGTACCATCACTTCTCATGAGGGGAGTTTTTCTCGTTCCTCTAGATTTGGCCCCGGTTAGCCGGAAAACGAGTTCCAGAACTCGGTTCCATCCCTGGCTCCGTCAAGTTTATCAATCTGTTCTTGCCAAGCCCTTTCCTTGTCCGTTTTGATAGTTTCCTTGACCTCGTTGGTCAGGCTCTTGTACATAGTCATGTACTCGGGCTCGTCACTGAATCTCATAGCTAGCCTTCTAGCTTTTCTTTTTTCTCTAATCAACTTAGACGTTTTTTCAGAGATAAAGAAATCCTGTTCTTTTTGTTTCACAGATTGACAACTTTTGTCTAGGGCACAAATCATAGAGGTTTCAAGCAGTTCAACAGCTTTTTCTATTTCCTCGGGTGTGGTGAGGTCACCCATCTCAATTGACTTTAGTTCCTTGCGGAATTTCTGCCAATTTGCCTTGTCAAGCCTGTGAGCTGCTTTTGTTAGAGCTTTTTCCACCTCATGAGAATTCAATCTAATATGCACTGGAAGATGGTCACTCCCTACATCGCCTTTGACTGTGCATTCAGCGACTTTAGGGCCCATCTTCCAGGAAGCAAAGTTTTACATGCTTGTGAGTATAATTTTGTGACTTTGTTTGTACCTGCTATTTATAATCACTATATGCAGGGGGGGGGGGGGGTATACTAGGCTTTGCTCCAACATCCTCATCAAACACTAAACACTGAACCAATGTTGACTCAATGTTGGCCCATCGTCTCCAACTCTGCGCTTACATTAAATCAACATTGGTTCTGTGTCTCCTGTTTGCTGTATAGGTAAATAATCTTAGGCCTATTTTAATAATATATTTTCTTAAGATAGTCTATTTTGTTTTCTTGCGATTTATGTCTACTATAGACTACTGTTATCATTTTTAGTTTTGAAACATCAGGCTAGGACAATATGTAGGTGGCCTGGCCTACCCCATACTATAGTCTAAGCCTATTGACACGTCACGGGAGCCAGTAACCTAGTCTGGCTTTTCCCATAAAATGTTGTCGAATAAGAAACTAACTTCACTTTTTAAAACCAAAATGTATTGTTCCAAATATGATAATAGAAACTACAATAAATATATGTATACTATACCCTGGTAGACTATAATCACCTCTGATAGATATCCGTTTAATAGCATGATTTTGGCTTTTTCTAACCACTAATCAATATAGTTTTAATCCTATTAACACTAAATTTCACAAAATTATGGAGCCTGGAACCACTGGAAGTACGATCATTTAGTATTGTTTTGAAAACGATTTCCTTAAAAATAATAGATCAATGTCTGATAGCATTTATGTAGAAGTTATATAGAGTGAACTCACCTTGTCTCATCAAGTTTTTCTGACGTGAAATAATTTCTTTCTCCACAGTGCACTGCATCGGATTGCTGTGTTCACAAATCGCATAATATTGCTTGCTATTCCAGTAAAAAATAGGTCTACCTCATCAACACTTCGTGAAATTGCTGGATCGCCGTTTTCGTATCGCTGATTATTACAATGCATCGCCACTTAGCGCAAAATGTGATGTCATGGGGAAGCTAGTGGCTTATATATAGACACCAATGACAAACTCAATGACAAAAAAGTTACACAGTAGCGTATAATAGAGCTACAACCAGTATAATAGTAGGCTATTTAGCCTGAATAAAAAATTAAAAAACATTTAGAGGGGGGTCTACTTCAAAATGTTTCCAAAGATTTATTTTCTTTGCATATTTTATTATATAGATAAGGTCACAGAACCTTTATATGGATTAGTCTATAAGCTCTTTGTCGAGCTAAATCGTTTTAGCAGGAACCGCAAGTGTTTTAGATGAGCGATTGCCGTTGTTTTAGAACCCAATAGAACCTTAACAGGGATTATATGTTCTTCATAGAACCCAAGGGATCTAACAGGCACCTTAAGGAACCTGATTGTCAAAATGTAGTACATAGAACCCATAAAGTTCGGAAATGAACCTTTGGGTTCTGATAAGAACCAAGTTTAGCGGAAAAGAACTTTTGGGTTCTTTAAAAAACGTTTTGGTTCTTTTTAGAACAAAAGAGAACCTTTGTTTTTAAGAGTGTATGCGATAATCTAACCATCAGAAGGGTAAAATCAGAGACATTTGACAGTCTAGCCCCAGACGATTAATAGACGAGATATGTGATACTCTAGTAGTCTAGCACCCAGAGGGTTAAAACTTTAGACATGCGATACTCTAACCACCAGAAGGTTAAAATGATAGTTAATACGTGAGACACTTGATTCGAAAGACCCCAGATAGGGCGGGAGCCCTGGTTAAAACTGCCTCTTTGTAAAGTCGGAGATCGGGTGTTCGAACCCCACTCTGGCCTTCAAGTTTCAAAGAAACAAAATGTTTTTTCCCGCTCACTCATAAAGATTCAATATTGTGGGGAGCCTCCGTGACCGAGAGGTAGCGTGCTCGGCCTTAGACCGTCAGGGCTCGAATTTCGAAGCCTGTGTCTGGGGGGCAGTGTCATCTCATTGATAGTGATAAAAGAGACATATAATGATCCAGCTATCAGAAGTTTTGTATAGGAGACATGTGATAATCCAGTCCACAGAATATTGATGTAGCCCCCTATGAGGCAAGTGGTACTCCAGCCATCCATATGTTAACCTAGGAGACATGGTTGTGGTACTCTAGCCCCTAGAGAGTTAGTTTATAATTGGTTTAAATTTATAATTGATTGTAATCATATATAATATCTCCCAGAGTATACCCCTATCTCCCAGACTATACCCCACCCTGCATCTGATGGGGTATAGTCTGGGCTTGTGGGGTATACTCTGGGAGCTCCTAGAATATACCCTGGGGTATAGTCTGGGAGCTCCCAGACTATACCCCAGGGTATATTCCAGATTATACCCGGGCATAGTCCAGAATATACCCGGGTATAGTTTAGAGGGGGGTTAATCTGGGCGGTTACACCGGGGCCCGCGCGGGGTGAAAAAAATGGACGGCACCCGGTCGGGGTCCCACCGGGTCCCGTGCGGGACGACCAAAAAAAGCAAAAAACAGCCCGGGAACTGCCCGAGAAGGCCCCTTTTGTGAATTGTGACCAAGGCATAAGTTGGTGATTCACTAATGAATGCTTTTTAATTATAGAGAATAAAGGTGTAATGTAAAGCGTGAATATAATTGGTCCAAGTACTGACCCCTGAGGAACACATAGCTTTATGGCGCTACTATCAGATAGATTATCACCTATCTTGGCCGTCTGTTTCTATCATACAATTATGACTGGCTCCAGTCAAACCGTTTACAGGAGATGCCAAACCACGATGGGGGTAGCTTGATGAGTACAGCATGGTCGATTGGATTAAATGCCACTGACAGCAGGGGGGGGTAACCCTCTTTTTTTCCATGTTGGTAGTTATGTCATTGGAATCTTAAGTAAAGTAGTTTCAGTTGAATGATTCTTTTGTAAGCAGATTAAGTTGGTTCAGATATAGTAGCTATAGATATATAAATATCCCCCTATAGGGAGGAATATGGCACAATGGCTGGAGCGTAGATCTTCGAAATTAGCCACTGCCTGCTGCGCGAGTTCGAGGCTCACTAGGACCGGATTTTCAGAGAAATATCATGTTTCTCCCTTCTAAACGCTGAGACATTGTGGTATCAATGCTGTTTCCTTGGGCGAGACACTTTACCCTCACCTGCTTCACGTCACTCAGGTGTAAATCAGTACCTGGTGGGGCAGAAATGCCAATTGTTAAACGACAAAGTTACTAGCAAAACATGGCCGCAGTGCTATATGCTCCCTGGGGAGTTGAATGACTCTAAATGAGTAAGCAAGCGGGATGCAACCACCTTTTTAACAACTTTCGAAATAAAGCTTAAGCTAGAATCTGGCCTGTATTTTTTTAATATTTTTTTTATCTAAGGAAGGCTTTTTCAAAATATCACATGAGCAGTTTTGAAAGCTGAAGGAAACATACCTTCTTTCAACGATTTCTTGACAGTATTGGCGATTTGAAAAATCAACAATAATAATAATAATAATATTCTTTATTTATAGAGGGTGACCCATTGAGCTGTCGCTCATCTGCCATGGGGCCCTCTGAAAAAAAATCATATACAAGTATACAAATTGAGACATAATATATAATATATAATATGAACATAGCATAATTTCAGAACAAAGCAGATTTACAATTAAAAGCTAGAATTTTATAAACAAGGTAAAAACACAATTTATATTGCTGTAGACATACATAAATATTGTAGATGTTAACATAATGTTCATTTAGTATTATATTACAGTTCCGTATTTCTTTATTTAAATTGTTCCATAATTTAGGACCAATAAGCGATAAACTTCTGGTGTGTTGTCTTAGTACATCTAACTGGCCAGTTCCAGAGGATCTCAACAAATAATCATTGGATGTGGAGCGGAACATATTGTGTAAGTAAATGGGAGCAAAATTATCCATACATTTAAAGACTAGACTAAGCTGATAAAATTTAACGATTTCTGTAAAGGGAACCCATTTCAGCTCACTGAATAATAATTTACTTCGAATTGAAAAATCAGCATCGAGGATCAATCGAGCGGCTCTTTTTTGAAGTTCTACAACTATATTTATGTTTTCTCGGAATGTGCTTCCCCAGATAATACAAAAGTACTCAAAATACGGTTTTATATAGTAGTTGAAAAACAAAATACTACTTTGGATTGGCAAGAAGGGTCGTATACGCTTGAGAAGAAATAGTTTATAAGCCACAGTCTTTTTTATTTTCGCTACCTGCAAATTCCATGTCAACGATTGATCAATGTGAATACCAAGTGACTTTCTATGAGAGACTTGTTCATGTATATATACATAACTAAATGAAACAAAATAGAAAAAATTATGGTTTAATGTCCCACTGCGGGACTACAACACTATGACGGTGGAACGGTAATTTGACGATGTGACAAATAAATACGATGCTATAAACTAACACATTGTCAATAACTATATATCGCGATTACTGTGCATCTTTTCCTTAAATGTATCCTGACGTGATGGTACGGTAATTCGTCTACAGTATATTTAACCCTTTAAGCCCTCACGATGCATTAAACCATCTTTTTACATCCCTGGAAACACACTTAATTTTCCTACAACTAAGGGTTTTTCAATGAAAATTTCCATGAAACTGGTTTACTAATACATGGTAATTATCTTTAATTTTTCCACCCCCTTCAAATCATCTTCATCCACTACAAGTCGAGAATTGCGACAGCAATTCGCGGCTTGTAGTGGATGAAGATGACAATGTAAAGTCAGGATTGAAAGGGTTAAGTATTAAAACATATAATATGGCTATTAATGGGTTTTGCTTATGTGTTCGTGTTATGTTATTTTTTATCACCATAGGGAGATAATTTATAAAAATACAGAGATCATTATCACCTCGAAAAAACATTGTTATTATTAGTAATATTATACACATTAATATAGATCGTCATTCTGGAGACTTGATATTTATATAAATGGCTGTAATGGGGCTGTCACACTCTAGCGTATAAGAGAAACTTATGAGTTGCGTAGGAAAATTCATAAAAAAAGTTTCATACGCACAAAAAGCCCTTGAAAATACAGAATTGTGCGTATACTTACCGTATTGAACCTATGAGTAGCGTATGAGTAGCGTATCACCAGCGTATGGCCTGCGTATGACCTGCGGATGTTAGCAAATGTCAGCGTATGACAGCGTATGACCAGCGCATGGCCAGCGTGTGGCCAACGCACTCTGCGTATGACTAACGTATGAGTAGCGTCTGAGTAGCGTATGAGTAGCGTGTGAGTAGCCTATGAGTAGCGTACCAACAACACGTCACAAACTGCCTATATAAACGGCGGCCTTTCAACATTGCATCATCGAACATATCGGGGGGCATCCGCATGAAGTTCTTGAATGATTTTTGATCTTCTTGTCGGAGCTCCACCAGAAGCTGGTCATAGAGGCCAAACTGCCGTCGTCTACCGATCCATGGTCTCACCCAGACTTCACGTCTTCTTCTTTTTCTTCTTCTCCTTCTAATGTGGTGAAGTGCCACATCGATCAGATCATACTGGTGTTGGAGAAGAGCTACTTCCATCCTCTCATCGGAGGTTCACAAACAACTGAAGAAGAGCTGGAAATGGGTACCTATATATACCCTTTCTCAAATATGCTGGGGGTACGCTGGCTATACGCTGGCCATACGCTAGTTTTACGTTAAATACGTTACTCGATCGTCAGGCACACGCCAACATGTCTATATACGTTGTAGATACGTCAGACATAGGTTAGAAGTACGTTACTTATACGCTACTCATACGCTATCAATACGCTATCTGTACGGTACACCTTCATGTCAGCGTATTACCAGCGTAATCAACCTAGGAGTAACGTGCCTGTTGCGTACCTCTAGCGTATTCAGCGTGTGCATGGCGTTTCTTTAGCGTATTAACCATACGCACACATTTTTTAAGCATACTCAAAACTAATTTTCTGCCTCAGCGTATGCCAGCGTATACCAGCGTATGCCACCGTGCTTGAAACGTATACAGCCTATGCCTAACGTACCCCTAGCGTATGTCAGCGTATACCAGCGTATGAGTGATATTTTTCATACGCTGGCATACGCTGGTACCATACGCTAGAGTGTGACAGCCCCATTATGCTACTGGTTTGTTTGCGTTCACTGTTGGCTTAAGATTTGGCCAGCATCTGCGACGCTGGCCCAATATTAATCCAGCATGGGCGCAGTGTCACCATCAAGAGCGGGGGCCCTAGGGTAGTGGTTAGCACCGCTGCCTTTCACGCCAGAGTTCGGGGCCCGGTTCTCGGTCTCCGCGGTTTGAAAGAAAACAAAAAATGTTTCTTCCCCATCCACGTGTGAAAGTCAGTACTGTGGGGAGCCTCCGTGGCCGAGAGGTAGCATGCTCGGCCTCAGACCGCCAGGGCTCGAATTTCGAATCCTGTATCTGGAAGACAGTGTCATCTGAATCATCTCACCATCGTCAGGAGGTTCTCCTGGCTCAGTTCAGCCTATATGTGCACAAAGGTGACCTAAAGCCCGATTCATTTCATTTTGTCACCATCAAAGCGTCAATGTACAAATGTCGTGCAAAGTAGTATGTGACGAGCGCTGTATACTTCCATAGTATTCACCAGGTGTCAGGCTGCTGTATCAACTAACACTTGACAACATGTTAACCCTTTAACCGCCGGTGCCGCATAAATTTGGGTTTTCATTTTTATTAGCACAATAATTACCACATTTTAAATATGTTAAAGATAAAATGTGACATCAACCAGCAAGATTTGAAAAGAGTTGACCTCTATTTTGTCAAATCTGAATAATTTTCACTTAATTGAAGTTGTGGATCGCGTCAGTGAGACACAAATTCAAGTGGTTGAAAATTCAAATTGAAAAATTTGGCGGTTAAATTATCTATGATTCGCAATTTTAACAAATCAGCTGCGGGATACCACGCACGTTTTAACCCTTACAGCGCTGGATTATTGTTATATAAACCACGGATACCAAAGGGGTTTTTTCAATTTGAAATCATCATGAATGTCTTAGTCATCCCTTTCCGATTCATTTGAATACCTATGTTATGGGTCTACGACCATTATAAATATTGTTACTCTTACTGTGCGGTGATCGATTTTAGACGTAATAATCTGACGTCTACAGAAGTCAGATTATGACGACTAAAGTCGATCCCCGCGCTGTAAGGGTTAAAGCCCTATCACATATGTATTACCATACAGAATCAATGGTACTACACTCACGCAGGACCAACGCATTGAACAATAAGCAATTTAGGCCAATATCTTGTAGTCTTGTATACGGAATACGGCGTTCGCTCATCGTGATTGGCTCTATCACTGAAGTTAAGCAACGTCGCGCCCGGTCCATAATTGGATGGGTGACCGCCTGGGACTGCCAGGTACCGTATACACTCGTGGAGCTCAGAGAACCACGTAAATCAGATGGCTCGTCTGACTGACCTAGAGTTGGACGTAAAAGAATCTCAATGGACGTAGGCGCAGTTTCCATCCAGCGAGACCCCAGAAAATCCACAATGAGTGAGTACTTGGCACATAAGGCGAATTTGCTTGGAATGAAAATAGCTTGATGCGCCTCAATGGCAGCTCTGCTGTATATCTCCCAGGAGACTGAGTTGGAATTTGAATGATAACAGGCCTTGCTAAGTTACTCTCGATGTTCAGCGCTCTGAACAGCCTCTGGCTGGATACATGCGCTTTATAAGATTTCATTCATTCATTCATTCATTCATGTCTTTTTCGTTCCCTGGACGTGCCACCCTCAGAATTCGTTACTGATTTGTCAAAGGCGCTGGGACAACGCTACATACTGCATGTGTCAAGCTGTATTACGAATATGTTTTACATTTCCAAAATATGCGAGTATTCATTGGCGCAAAATTACGTCAAACCAGCCTCAGACTGATACAACGCTACCCATACTCAGAGCACACATATTCTACTTTTTATACCACATATCCTGCTATTTTGTGAAACTCAATAGCCTTGACTCGCAGTTTTTTCACCTAGCAATCTAATACAATAAAGTATGGGAGAAGTGGACTTATATAGGCTTAACATAGTCTTGAATCGCTAGCAGCAATATATTGCTGATGCTGTGTTCAGCATTACCCATTCAGACGGAATGATGGTCCACTGACACCCTATGTTCAACAAAAAAATGTTAAGAAATAAATTGCTATCGCATCAACACGAGGTTTATGAAGCTTATGACGTTGTCTGTTATCGAGCCTGTTGGCCAGGGAGCCAGTATAATAGCAGAACACCACAGATAGGTGTAATTTTACTGTATCCTTACAGCGCTGCGGGGATCGACTTTAGACGTCAGAATCTGACGTCCGTATACGTCCGATTCCGATGTCTAAAGTCGATCACCGCACTATAAGAGTAAAAAGATTTATAATGGTCGTAGATCCAAAACACAGGTATTCAAATGAAGCGGAAAGAGCTAACTAAGACATTTAAGATGATTTCAAATTGAAAAAAACCTTTGGTCTTCATGGGTTATATAAACAAATTCAGCGATTTAGGGTTAAAACACGTTATTTTTAATCATGTAATTCTCGTATTGTATGGTATGCCGATACCGGTGGGCCTAATTATATTGATTAAATGACACCTACCAAGACAGCTACGCAATGCTAACTCACCAGTCTTACCATATGATTTATTCTCACATCTAATGATCAAGTGATGTGCTCGATCAAGTCAGCGACAAACAAATAGCGTCTAATGAATTATTTTTCTAAACTCTGAACAAGGTGAACAGGTCACAAACCTGCTCTTAATCTGTTAGCAGGTTACTGAGGAGGGCATAGTCTCGACTCTGATGCTGCAACAACCGGCGTGAAGCCAGGTTCACTCACTGATAATCATAATACTGACACTCATTCTGACCTCAGCGAAAAGAGCAGGGGTTTACCTGAGTGAAATGTATGTGTGGAGAATGACTGACACTACCAAAGGCTTGTCTTGTGACACATGACAGGGCCTACTAATACATGGCTCCAAAAAGTGCGATCCACAATGTGCCTAATTGTAGTAACCCGAAATTAGCTCAAAATTATTTTAGCCAATCTGTGAAAAAAAATTATAGGATGCTAATTTCAACTGATTTGGGTGGAAATGGATATGGTCAATTACCAAATAAAGAACGTAAGGTGGGATAAGGGCTGTAGGAAAAATGTTTTATAAGAGAAAATTCAAAATTGTCGCCACCGGCACATATCGCCCCATAACTTTTGAACCATTTCCCATAGAATATTGTGTTGTATGTCTTTTCGCACGAATTTTTGCATAAAAAATACTGTTATTTCAGCCTTCTATAGTCCCCTTCTACAGGAATCCAAGATGGCCGCCATATCTCACATATCGCATCATGATTTTTAAACCATTTGTGGTTTTGTATGCACTGTTATATCCAGACCTAAAAGCTTCAGAAATTAAGTAATACACTCTTTGCACGATTTTGCGCATTAAACAGTAGTCCCAACTAAATAGTTCAGCTTTGGTCACTGTGTGGCGTTTTGTTGTTGAAAAGAGGGTAATCGGAGTCCCAACTTAATAGTTCAGCTTTGGTCACTGTGTGGCGTGTTGTTATTGAATAGGGTGTATTGGAGGCCATCTAACAATTTTTGGTTGGTGACGCATTTTATAATGACGCCGAGATATGTAAAATACTGATTTAAACATAATAAAAACAACCGTTAAGAACATTTATCATATTAATTATTCCTTTTTGTACATTTTGCATATTGTAAATATTGTAATTTATTGCTGTTCCTTGGGATGAGAATTTTAATTTTTTTTTAATTTTGAAAGTTCAGTTTATATGAAGCTATATAACCTATTGATCTTAAATAAAATACAGCAATGTAAAAAAAAACAATGTTAAAGCATTGAGAAAGACGAAACAAGCTTATTTCGAAGACGTATACTGTCATGTAAACAAGTTTGTTTACAGCAAACCACATATAGACCGTAAATACTGACCATCTCAGACAGCATGATCAAAGTAACCACGTAGTCACATCAATAGCTGCCTCCCTTAATTGCTCTTGGAACGGGCTGATCAGGGGGTTCCCCCACAGCACCGATTGTCTGTTCAACGCTGGGCCGACGGCAAATAATATAACTATCAATTTCTGATATTGATGTTTCCATTTCTACTCTAAAAACAATATGCCCGCTAAAATTCAAAATGACCGCCAGTGGCCATCTTCAATTTCTAAATTTTGTCATAGTAGCTCTACACTCTAAACAATATAAATTCTTTAAAAAGAACCCCTTAGTACTATTACTATGCAGCCCCAAGATAACCCTGCACGGTAATAGTACTCAAGGGTTCCTTCTAAAGAACTTATATTGTTTAGAGTGTGGAATCTAATTCTAATGTAATACCTCATTTTCGACTAATTTGTACAATGTGAACATGATTTTTTTTCATTTTTATCTTTGACTGTTGTTAACTATTATATTACGAAATAATAGGTGTGTAATTCAATTAAATGATCCGTTTGAGACTAATTTGTAGACGTTGATTGTAATAGAATTTATATTTTACGCTTCCAGGACATCTAGAGGTCAAAACCAAGATTAACGGCCAGTATCTTGAATTTTCAACTTTTGACTTAAAAAGTCTAGAATATAATGTAACATCTTATATTTTTACGTTTCAAGGGCATCTAGAGGTAAAATATGGAGGCCAATGTCTATATGAAAATTTTCATTTTTGCCGGTGAATATTGTTAATTATTATTATTATGATCTAGGGGTCCAAACCAAAATCAATGGGCATCTCGAATTTACCTCATTTTTTGACTAATTTGGGTACACTGATTTATTTATTTATTTATTTATTGAGACATATTTATACAGGGTGGTCAGTAGCAGTCAGGCTATTTTTCATATGTGCCCTGTAGAGAGTTTGTTATATGAAAAACAAACATTCAATTATATAATATATAATACAGGTAAACTTTATAATACAGATAAAAACGTATCAAGGTTAAAACACAGAATATAGAAATGTTGCCCGCGCCAAAACCAGAGATAAAAAAACTACATATATATTATATATTATTATTAATATGAATAGGAGGTAAAATACACGCGTAGCAAGGTACAAAATTACTTTAAAACTTAAAACATGATTTTTTCCCCTTTAAAGAATTTTCACCAGCGAGTCTGCATGCTGTTAATCATTATAATATTCTAAAACAATAGGGTTACAATCAGATTTAATATCTCATTTTAGACTACACTGAATACATTGGAATTGGTATTTCATCTTGTTGGTAAAACTGTTAAATGTCCACCCGGATATATCGATTAAAGACACGCAATATTAAGTGTATATCACTTTAAATGCATCTACTGTATAATTACACACAGGGAAAAAAACCGAAATGACGATCAAATTCCAATTTAGGGTCCAATTTGTTCGGTATCGCGTAGCGAAAAACTATATCAACCTGACCAATCACTAATAATTTTTTTAAATGATTAGCAAAATATTTTATCCTTTTAGATAATAAAAATCAACGTAATCTTGGCCTGAACACTTCCTATAACAATGAAGCAACAAAATTTACACAATTGCGAAAAACATAAGAATCAATATCTGATGTGAATATTCTCATTATTTCCCATAAATGTACTTAAACCTAAGCATAGCATGCTATGATATTGATGTTTTCATAGCTGCTAAAAATTCAAAAGAAACACCATCTATAGAAATTAAATGGATTCATTTTATAGGACTTTAAAGGACCACATTTTTGCAAAATTCGAACCTTGCCACATGCAGCAATAGAGATTTCATACTATATTGTATTGTTGAAATACTTTAGTCCAATGATATATTATAAAAATAAATAAAATTAACAAACTATTTGACAACCATGACTAGAGTAACGTGGTGAATGGACAAGTCTCTTAGAATTCTCACGTGTATGCCTCTCATTGTACCCTGTTCATCTTATACACTATTTGATCAGAAATGTATAATACGATGTGTTTCTATTATTACTGATTACCCCTGCATCCATAAGATGATCTGCATGTCTCAAGGTATTCACCAGATGGCGCACATGTCAAGTAACATAACCAAATACCATAACATCAGCCATATTAGTTAAGATTAATCATTTGCCACGATAAAATGCGTAAAGTAAATTCCAAAATATAATTGACTAATACACAATAAGACGATAGTTTTTCGTATAAAAAAATAAGGCATTATTATTCTACAATACCAAAAATGGATTGCGTATATTTCGTGTAACCGTTCGACGGAGTGAATGTAACTACGATCGCTCTTACTGGTGGTGGATATTCACATGAATAAAGATTTCGTATGATGGCCCATAGCTGATTGCAAAAATGCAATTTCGCACATGCATTTCACTCGACGCAAGTGAAATAATGAGAAGGGCTTACAATAGCTTACATTGATCTCAGACAATGATAATTTGACGTGTTTTTGAAAATTTGTTTTAGTTATCAAACCTAGACCGGCGACTGTTGCAATCGGAATCTCGTACGTAAATATTAGCGGTTTATGCACCATACAGGCTATTTTCATCCAAATATAGCGCTAGCCCGTGATGTTATATTCTTGATGCAGGAAAGTAGTTATTTCAACGCTTCAAACATCTAAATGAAAACCAGCCACTGATCTAATCCACCTTTCTCCAATATGAACAGCAGAAAGATCGACTGATCTATTAATCATCGCTCATGTTAGAAACATAGCCACTCCAGCCAAGGTTATTAAATCTTAAAGTGCTGATCGCGGCTGTAGCCTTTTTCAGCCTCTTAATTTGTCTCCTTCAAAGAATTATATCTAAAGAGAAATGAACATTAAATTTTAGATATGGACATTATATTTTCATTTAAATTATATATATTTATTTCACTTTGAGAAGTGAATTTCTGTCGCAATTCCAACCTTAATGGGCATGAACATTAAAAAGTGTGACAAAAATGCAAGCTCTAAACGTCTTTTCTGGACGTATTTAATCCTTACAACGCTGTAAGACCAAAGGGGTTTTCAAGTTGAAATGTCTTAAAGGTAGCTATTTCTGCTCCATTTGAATACCTATATTATGAGTGTACGGCCACTATAAATAGTTTACTCTTTCAGTGCGGGGATCGTCTTTAGGCGTCAGAATCTGACGTCTATAGCCGTAAGAATACGTCTTAAGACGGTCCTCGCGCTAAAAGGGCTAATCAAAATATACCGTGTAGTAGCCTACATAAATGTGATCTGTGTGTTCTAAAAAACGGATCGTTTGCACTTTTTATAATCATAGGGGGTGTTACGGGTAGGTTTAATGATCAAGAACTCCAAGATGTCATAGAAAAGGGGAGCCCAGTAATAACCATCCAACTTCCCTCCTACTTTATTATAAATCCTGGATACGCCAGAGGTGAGGAAAAAACTGGACTCCCACTGCTGCAGACATCTGGATTTGATGAGGAGGCAGACGGAGGCGTGCTTATGATGACAGGAGGTCAAGGTGATCACGTGATGGCGCGCGGCATGCTGGGTACAGTTGTGACATCCTGTTTACATTCTGGCGGAGCTGGTTCAACCACATTCAGTGCGTGGGAAATGATAATGGGGTATCCTTGTGGAAGCGAAAGTTGTCACAAATGTGGTTCATTTGTGGACAAATGTGTGAGACGTTAGGCCTGCATTGGTACAAAGAAAAAGCTTAAAAATAAGTAGGATATATGTGTATGACAATTAGTTCACTTCAGAGAACTACCCTTGCTTAATTGATGAAAGTTGGTATTATTTACTGATAAAATCAAATTTTAAATTACACTAGGGAAGTGTTCCTCCATGGTTACACCAGGGAAGTGTACCTCCCTGGTTACATATAAATCCAGCCTGCTAATTACAGATGCATGTATTTCTTACAATATAACGACAGAATTCTATATGATGTAATTTTACTCAGTATATTTATACCCTGAATTTGTTTTGTAACTGGAAACGGGTGAATTTGTCACATTACAATTTCATATTTACGGCAGAATACGTCAGCTAATATGACTTCTTAATACGGGCGGATGCAAAAGTTTGAACTTATACGTGGAATTTGGCTGACCTTTTACAAATAAATTTAAATGCAGATTTTATTACGCTCAGCCAATAAACGGGGTTCCTTAGTAAAATTTCATTTTCTCAAAAGAAGGGTCCTAAAGGACGCACCATTTAATGGGGATCAATTTTTTTACTCCCAGTCCTGCATTTTTTAAAGAAATTACATCGATTTTGTTTTCGTGCAAACATTGAAAACATTATTCTGTTCCGAATATACATTTTTACATGGTAATGATTAAATATGGCTATGTCTCTCCCACAAACTGATTATGTAAGTGCAGGGGCGGTTTTTCAATATTTTGTTTTAGTATGAGCATTCTTCAAAAATTTTTACCCACTTAAAGTTGTGTCTCGCTGACGCGATCCACAACTTCAAGTGAGTGAAAATTATTCAGATTTGACAAGAGGGAGGTCAACTCTTTTCAAATCTTGCTGGTTGATGTCACATTTTATCTTTAACATATTTAAAATGTGTTACTTAATGTGCTAATAAAAAATGAATACCCGAATATAAGCGGCACCGGCGGTTAAAGGATTAAATGCTGCCTCGTTTAAACCCTTTCAGTGCGGGGATCGACGTCAAATTCTGACGTCTGACGTCGATCCCCGCACTGAGTACAATATGGCAGTAGACCCATAGCATATAGGTATTCAAATATAGCATAAAGAGCTAACTAAGACATCTGTGAGTGATGCTTTCAAATTAAAAAAAGCCTCCTTGTTCTCATGGTTTATGTGAAATTATTTGAACGCTTTAAGGTTAAAAAGTTCATTTGTAATTAATGTCTATATGATATGGTTATGTTAAATTGTGGCCAGCTGTCGACTAATAATGCGTGAAATCGGGAAAGTTATATAGCTTCCTTTATTAACCCTTTGAGCACATTTTAGCCCGTGTAATGCTAGACCCTTCCTTATACATGCTATATATACGGATTCGTCATTGTTAACGCTTACAGCTCGGGATCGACTTTACACGTCACATTCTGACGTCTTAAATCGATCCCTGCACTGTATTCTGTAAGAATAACCCATAACATAGGTATCCAAATGAAGCAGAAAGAGGTAACTGAGACAGTTATGATGTTTTTCTCCATGGTTTGCATAAAATGACCAGATACCAAATAAAATGTCACTAAGATTGCTAAATTATTTTTGTGATTGATGTTAAGTTAGTCAAAAAATTCAGTTTTGGAGATGTCTATTTTTCATACAAAAAGATTTTTTTTCTTCATTTATATAAAGCTGGAAATTGCGTTAGAAATTTGAGCTTCAAATCGTCGCCTCGGAGCTAAAGGATCCTATCTGCCACTCTGACGAGTGTCAGATAGGATCCTTTAGCTCCGAGGCGACGAAATGATGAAACTTAGATCAAACAATTCAGCAGTACAATGGTTAATTTATTCGCCACGTGAAATCGTTTGAATACAAATAGTTCACGATAATCACGAGATAATACCTTTTGATATAATTACACTCGGGCATTTATAAAAAGCAAACCTTTATTAAAAGCAGGTGATTTTCTTGGCGAACCAAGGGTTTTTTCAATTGTAAATCATCATAAATGTCTTAGTCAGCTGTTTCTGTCTCATTTGAATACCTGTTACCTATGTTATGGGTCTACAACCATTATAAATATTTTTACTCTTACAGTCCGTGAGTGGATCGACTTGAGACATCAGAATCTGAAGTCTGTAGACGTCAGATTCTGATTTCTACAGTCGATCCCCGCTCTGCAAGAGTTAAACCGTTAGATCTGCTACTTTAGCAAGTCTCTGGAACCATTCATAATTAATCGGAAGTGAAAGCAAAAATGGAAATGTTGAGCCACAGTCGTTGTGGCTAATATGATAAAACCGGCCATGTCAATATATCTATAGTGCTTCTTTGGTTCTAGTTTCTTATTTTTAAATTAAACAGAGCGATCTGCATCAGTGTCCATATCAACGTAATCGTTCTCCGAGGTTTGACATCATCCATTTTGCTTCGTGATTCGTATTTATACTTCCGGGTTTATACATTCAGTATAGTCAGTCATCTGCCCGTGACAAAATGAAATAAAAAGAATGGGGTTTTAGGCCACTTTTGTGCACATGTAGGCCAAACTGGGCCAGTAGAACCTCCTGAGGATGGTGAGATGAATGAGATGACACTGCCCTCCAGAAACAGGATTAGAAACTCGAGCCCTGGCGGTCTGGGGCCGAGCACGCTACCTGTCGGTTACGGAGGTTCCCCACAATATTGAATCTTTACAAGTGAGCGGTAAGAAACAGTTTGTTTATACTTGAATGTCCAGGCGCGCTTGCAGGCATACGTAAGGTACGCAAGTGCGTACCTTCAAATTTTCAAAGCATGTGTTTTTAGTAACCAGATAATATATAACTCCTTTTCATGCCAGTAAAGAAAACATTCGTTGACGCCTGCAATGACTGCTAATTTAGTCGTAGGTCTGAAGATCACAAACACAATGGCGCGAGGGAAGCCAGTCACAGTGGCTTCGCTGTCACTCTCAGCTTGATCCCCTCCCGTTGTTGAATGCTGCGACAAAAACATCCTCGGAGTCCTACCTCATTATCGGATTGGCCTAATTCTAAATAATTTGCGCAGAGGTTGAAGCTGCCTGCTTGGAACGTCGGAGATCGCGGATTCGAATCCCACGCTGGCCTTCAAGTTTCAAAAAAACAATTTTTTTCTTCCCCACTCACTCATAAAGATTCAATATTTTGGAGAACCTCCATGACCGAGAAGTAGCGTGCTCGGCCTCAGACCGTCAGGGCTCGAAATTCGAAACCTGTGTCTGGAAGAAATTATCATCTCATTCATCTCACCATCCTCAGGAGGTTCTCCTGGCTCAGTTTAGGTTATTTGTGCACAAAGGTGGCCTAAAACACCATTCATTTAATTTCATCAGAATATCAGTCATGTTTGGCCTACGAATTACTTTCTGTATTGCAATATGTGTGGAGGGAAAGGAGGACAGTAACCTGGAAAGATTTGATTTTTTAAATTTTTCTACCCTGGGGGTTCAAGGGCCGATATGCCTAAAGAGAGTTGTTGATACAAACCATTGCCCCAGTCTCACTCACTGGATTCACGAATGTAAACGGCCGTAAAAATGAATTTTTCAGCTATTTTATATATATGCCACACACATGCATTATCTTCTTCGTTGAACACGCCTGAACATATTTTACTTTTACATTTCCTTTTTACTTTATTGTTATAAACATTAAAAACGTATTTGTTCACCTCATCATGATTATTCACTTGATTCATTACTTTTTTAAAAGGGTTTTAGTAAATGTATTTATTATACTCTTTCTGTGTTTTCATCCAAGGGATAATCAAGCTTGTTTCAATCTATTAAGAAATATTCACGAGAGCCAAAGGGGTAAACCTGTTAAATAATATCACCACTACTACACCATGTACACAAGGGCTCAATCTTTTGGTCTCTAGCAGTATATATTTCAAACTCGCTCCGAACAAATCTCAAAACAATAATTTAAAGATTATCTCAAGACAATAATTGCAATAACCACTTAATTATATAGTTATGTGTGTATGCATAAAGAAAATATATATGTATAAAGAATGACCCCAGCCATTATTAAAGTAATAGCTATGATAATTAAAGTGATATCAATCGTAATCAAATTGTGATAACCCCTCCACCCCACCCCTCCTCTGTCTCATATCTGCGTATGAGATCTCCGACTACACCCTGCCTACGACATTGTCTCAATATTAACAAAGTACAAGCTAGTGGTCCAACATTCAGACAAGGTGGTGTAGCGGCCGGCTTAACACCATGGTATATAATTTATATTTATTTCGTGTGATAAAAATATTATTTCATGACCACGAAACGATAATAATAACAGTCGTACACACGAGAATATTACGTATTTCATCACTAGAACGCATTATAATATTACAAACCTTATTGTTATGTATATCGTCCCGCCCTTGGTTATGAAAGGGTGTATCTGTCACTTCACAAAGTTTCAGATACACCCTTTAAGCCTTTAGCCGCCAAATTATTCAATTGGAATTTTCACTCACTTGAAGTTGTGTCTCGCTGACGCGATCCACAACTTCAAGCGAGCGAAAATTATTCAGATTTGACAAAATGGAGGTCAACAAATGTCAAATCTTGCTGATTATTGGCACGTTTTATCTTCAACAGGTTTAAAAGCTGATATGTAATGTGCTAATAAAAATGTAAAAAAACGAATATGGACGGCACCTGCGGTTAAAGGGGTAATGTCCACGGGGACGATAAGCTCGACACCGGGTCATGGAGTACACCACTAGCTACATGTAATCACTTTTATCACTAACTATACTCGGATGTTGTGTCCACACTGCGAGTTCTTTTTCACATATACAGCTACTGCGCCACCGCGAGTCGTGACTGTGGGGGGTATATATAATACAAAAGATCGCACAGAGGGCATAATTAGGACACAATTTAGGCATTCACTCTTTAAAATTTACTTAATAAAAATAGTCGTTTGTGCTTTGATTTATTGTATTTTATAAAAAAAAACAGTTTATTTTCATTAGCCTCAAAGCGCTGAAATATGTGGATATAAACCAAGAGACCAAAAGATTTTTTGTGATATGAAATCATCATAAATATCTTAGTTAGCTGTATCCGGCTCATTTGAAAACCTATGTATGGGATTAAAGCCATTATAACCTTTTTACTCTTTCAATGCGGGGATTGACTTTAGAGTCAATAGACTTCATATTCTGACGTCTACAATCGATATCCGCACTATTTGAATTTTCACTCACTTGAAGTTGTGTCTCGCTGACGCGATCCACAACTTCAAGTGAGTGAAAATTATTCAGACCACTGCTAACAGGGTTAATATAAGAGCTGAACACAATACAACTATAGTCGTTTTAAGACTGTATTAGTTGTATTAGTTGCTCAAAACGTTAGTCTTGCAATTTAAGGTGTGTTTAAAATAGATAATTTAGCGATTAAAGGGTTGAGAGAAATAAATGGATGAGCAAAACATTGTTTTATTTGAAGATAAGATTCCGGACATATTTTTTTCGCCTTACCGGGTCCATTCGTAGTGTATGTTCTCACATAGACTGTACCCAGACTAAAATCAGAATTAGTATTTCGTTCAAGCAGTTTAATTGTCGTGATTTTGTTTTGGGTGAGTGACACACCACCACTGGGCCAACATTAATTCAACATTGGATCAATTTATTTATTTTTCTATACTGGAAACCAACGTGGTTTATTGTAATGGTGTCCCACCCACAGCTATTCACATGATATTGTAAAGATGAGCTTGTGTTACGTGAACTGACCCCCTTAAAAGAGCCGCTAAGAAATGGATTCATGGGCTCCTTTCCACGTAACCAGGAACCATGCGAGCGACGTGCGCGTCTTCTGCTATGTAAATACAAGCAGAAGAAAGACGGCTTTATGCTCCCCATACATGTACATTACACTGCACCTACGTACCTTTTGGAAGAACTTTGACAATGTGCACATGATACTTTCTTCGTTCTCAAATACATCCTTATAGAAATATGAGATTTTATTGCTCATAATATTAGACATGTTAGAGGTTAATTAACACTCGTTCACTCCGGCCGTGTTTTATACATTATAACATGATAGTTTTCCAGCCCGGGGATTGAACCGACGACGCTGACATAGTGATATCTGAGTGCTTACCAGTCAAGCCAAAGAGTTAACTCAATGCCCAGAGTGGTAATCACTATACAGACTGTCATACACACACCCGGCTATAAAATTATAATAAAAAAGGGCGTGTCATAATGATGATATTTTTGTCATTATCTTGTGAATCTTCGACACAGCTCGATTTACAGTGTTCTTGAAAGACATTTGCCGCAAACAGCAAACGTCTGCGACACTGACCCAGCATTAAACCAACGTTGTATCAACATTACGATTTTTACTTGGGTACTGTATGATATAATATGGGGAGGTGTTCCACATACATAAACCCTCCCTTATTATACCTTACATAAAACAACCTTTCAGATCTCTTTTTACTAAGACTGCACGTTACGATATCTAACACATTCATTTTTAAAATGTCCTTTGAACTACATATTCATCACCCCTGTACATAATATTCTCAAGCATTGATCTCTATACGGAGCCTAAGAAATAATATTGGTTTCGTAGAGATTGTGGCATTTTTATCAAAATTAGTAAAGAAGACAAGGACCACTTTATCAGTTTGTCAGTTGGCCGTATTTGTATCACACGGTGTTCAACCCTTTCAGTGCCGGGACCGACTTTAGACGTCAGAATCTGTGCTTTTTGTTATGTGTTGTATGATATAATAATACTATATAGAAGCAAGATTTCTATAATACTGGCACCCTCTGTGATCCGAGTTTAGGTGCCGTTTAGGGGTTTTCAGAGAGAAATAGAATGTTTCTGACATCTCTACGCTGTCACATTCCTGGCTCGATATTGTCGTCTTCTTGTGGAAATGTCGGGAAATTGACAGCTCTCTTCTCAGGTATTGAACAGGTGTATGTGAGTTTTTTTCGGACATGGACAACAATGTGTGTGATTTTCAAGGGAAAGAGCTTTCTACAATGTCCCTTTATAAAGTGCCACATACCAACACATGTTTTTTTTGGAAATTTGCGTCTGGCCAAGAATGATGTATGTAATAAAATACGAGATAACATACCTTTCCTAACATGAACATTTTGAATAAGTTAATAGGCAGAGTTTATTCTTGCAATGTTTCATACACAATTAGTGTTAAGTGATTAGTTTAGTGAGTTTAGTATATTTACGTCAAAAGGTTAAGACTACTAGATTTATCCGTGCTGTTATAGTTATAGTTATAGTTATAGTCATGGTGTATTTATAAAGCGCCAATTCTCAAATGACTCAAAGGCGCTCTTATCCAATCACAATGAATTTCAAATTTTATAACAAATGTCGGTAACGATCCACCAGAGTACAGAGTCACGAAAACATGCCGATAACTAAGTGCAGGCAGGCAGGCAGGCAGGCAGGCAGGCAGGCAGGCAGGCAGGCAGGCAGGCAGGCAGGCAGGCAGGCAGGCAGGCAGGCAGGCAGGCAGGCAGGCAGGCAGGCAGGCAGGCAGGCAGGCAGGCAGGCAGGCAGGCAGGCAGGCAGGCAGGCAGGCAGGCAGGCAGGCAGGCAGGCAGGCAGGCAGGCAGGCAGGCAGGCAGGCAGGCAGGCAGGCAGGCAGGTAGGCAGGCAGGCAGGCAGGCAGGCAGGCAGGCAGGCAGGCAGGCAGGCAGGCAGGAAGTTGAATACAGATTTTATTTGAGCTCCTGAATT
>OZ024906.1:17826036-17853536 GCA_964017125.1 Flabesymbios commensalis
TATGCTATTATTACTATTTTCTATTATATAAGTAAATGAATCATACGAGTTATGTATATATTATTATTTTATTTAAATAGATGTATATATCGATGTATGTTTTTTAATGTTTATGTATGAGGGCCCTACGGCTGTACCCTCGCTAAATAAAGACTTTATTATTATATTATTATTATTATAAAGGAATAATTTTATTTCTTTTATAGCTTATAGCTTATTATTAATCGGTCACCGAAATTATACTATATCACAATGGATAAGACAAAACATCAAGCTACAGCATAATAAGATATTTATTTTGCATGAACAACTTTAAAAAAGATAATGTACAAGCAGCATTATGGCTATGTAATGATTCAACACAATCACATACAAACATGACATGTTTGTATGTGATAGCCTATGCAATAAAAACAAACATATTCAATAATATCCAATTAAATTATAATGCATGCTGATATTTTCATAGACGTTTCAATCAGCAGTGTCAACAAAGTGAAGCGTCAACAAGAATTGATTTGAATGTAATAAGGTGTAGCGATGACAACAGTCTCACCGGACGTACGCGTTAGAAAGTCACTAAACCACTATGACAGCAGCATTGGACGGTTATTATGATATCTTCGTGAATATACAGGTATTGGAGAATAACGTCTTATATAATATATATATTCATTTCCTTATTTTACAGTTTGTTTAACGTTCAGCTTTAAAGTTGTTCAATCGTAATCGTAGTATTGGTATTGTATACAATTTTAACCTTGTCACAGACGAAATGAAATGAATCGGGCTTTAGGCCACCTTTGTGCACATATAGGCTAAACTGGGCCAGGAGAACCTCCTGAGGATGGTGAGATGATTGAGATGACACTGTCCTCCAGACACAGGATTCGAAATTCGAGCCCTGGCGGTCTGAGGCCGAGCACGCTACCTCTCGGTCACGGAGGCTCCCCACAATACTGACTTTCACACGTGGGTGGGGAAGAAACATTTTTGTTTCTTTCAAACCGCCGAGACCGGGAACCGAACCCCGAACTCTGGCGTGAAAGGCAGCGGTGCTAACCACTACCCTAGGGCCCCCGCCCTGTCACAGACGAACATTTCTGAACGTGGAATAAATGACAAGAATGTATAGTCATATCGTGGACACAAAAAAGTTTTTAATGTAGGCCCCTAGGGCCTACACAGGAACTAATCGATCAACCGAAGAATGCAACTGTCCTCCACGAGTGCAGCACGTGCAGACACGAGCGAATATGCAGGAGTTCCCCAGTGGCGGTAGTTTTGCAGGATTAGATAAATTTTCAACGGGAGCAGCAGACAAAAGATTAAGCTCACGGAACTTTCGCATAAGTCTAGAACAAGATTTTAAGATAATACAATTATCCACACAAAGCAAAGCAGTTTACAGACATACCGTTGAGTTTAACAGATTTTGCTGCTTTTATAAAACTACACAAACGAGTATGGCTCGATTGACAAAGACAAAGACAATGATAAAGTCTCATTATCTCACACTATATATAAAACAAATACACCAGCTGAAAGCAATAAACGTTATAGTTTAGATACCGGTTCTATTGGACAGCCCTGGTCTTTTTTTTGCAGTCGACGTTTAAAGAGTGAAGGTTGATCAACGGAAGAGTGAAACATTATCAATACATTAATGTTGTAGGATCCTGACATCGCTCAGTCAATGTGGCCTTATCCCCAGATTCCCGGACGCGATGGAACGGGGATGACCGCCTCGTTTTCATACCGTGGTGACGTGCGCACACAGAGCAGTGTGGTGCGGCCTTGGTATTATTCCCGCACTTCAAGCGTAATACTCAGCGACTGCGGACGTGCCGCAGCTCGCTCTCGCTAAGTCCATAGAGACGTGCCGTGCGCGGATGGTTGTGCTTTGCTGTTATCGCATGTTAATCAAATAAACATGACAAGAGAGAAGACAGTTTCCTGGTTTGTTTAATACCGTCGACCAGACGGATGAGGAGGATATTTGAGTTTTGATGGCGAGATTGGGCGGAGTCCTTCGTCGGCCGTTGTGACCCCATAACGGAACTCCCGGTGTAGGTTTACCACGACATATTGGTTAATCCGACCTTCAACTCGCCATAATGTTTCACTCTTTCGCTGATCAGCCTGCACTCTACCAACGTCCACCACAAAAATAGACAGGTGTTGTCCAGTAAACAGTATTTAAACTAGAACAATTGCTGCTAGGTTGGGGAATTGTTTGCAGTGCTAAGTTAGATAATGATAATTTGTAAAAAAAATAGTTTTTGTCAATCGAACTATCCTAAAAAAATTATTGTATTTTGAATAACAGCAAAATCTTTCGAACGCGACGGTGATGCTGCAAACAGTTTTACTTAGTGTTGATAATAATAAATATAATAATACTTCGTATTATCTTACGATCGTAAGAATGCATCAAAGTGGGCTATACAAAAGCGAAAGTTCTGAACTCAATCTTTTGTTGGTTACTCGCTTTTAAGGTTCCTCAAATTCTGAACAAATATTGCTGATTCGAGACTATTTGTCACACGTATCTGTTTAAACTGCACTCGTGGAGGACAATAGCTGCACTCTTCTGTATAGTTGATCGGCTAGCTCCGTGATGTAGGCCACAACCATAGATAGATTCGCCTGTGTATGTTGTAGAGCGCTGAACATCTTTTGAACACGGAGAGGTGTGCGCACTGTTCTCTTTTTCATGGCGAGTATACACACTGATACACCTGTACACTGCTCAAAGAACAATAAAGTGTTTCAAGTGTTGTGGGATACTCCAATTCGAATAGACGTAGTAAGTATGTGGCAAAGAAGCAGGCCACTGCAAGGGTTGAGTCGACTCCGTCGTCTGCCAGGACGTCAACTCCATCTGTGACCCGTCTAACTGATGTAGTTGTCAATGGGTTATCAGCCGAACAACCAACACACATCCTACAAAAGAAATACACAGAAATAAGAAACCTGTTTAAATTTTGGACTGTATATCGCAGGGCATCAATGAAATATCGTGACACAAGTTTTTAAAACAGTAAAGCTAGGAATGTTTCAGATTCAGAAAAACCTCTAATGAGCGTGACCCAGTAAACGAATAATATATAGGCCTATATATACATAGCCTACGTCATATCATTTTCACACAATACTTTCCCAGTATTGATTTTTCTGATTGGTCAATTGGATCATGAATGATTGAAAAGTCAGTTTGTTTACATCAGGGGTGATCCAGCGAAAGACGGGTAGGCCTACTGGTGCAGCCGGGTGTGAATTTTATATGACAGACAAGAGTGACCACTGTTCCCGCACCTGGACCATTAATTATAATTTTACCAGATAATCAATTTGTACATGTAATTATCAAATAATATAATTGTGGCCTATTTTGACCCCGAAAGATTAAAGATGGCCAACATGACTCGGATACTTTCCCGAACTTTCTGAAAAATTGATACAGTTTAGGAATTAATATTTGCGTCAGCCATGCAATACGTTGAATATTGAGTGTATCGAATAAGTAGCTTTGAAGTTATCAGGGTGACAATATTCTAATTTGACGGAAAAAAATAAAAATGGCCGCCATGACCCGGATATTTTACCGAGCTTTCTGAAAACTTGATGTAGTCCAGGAAATAGTACTACTATGCAGTATGTTGAATATTGAGTATATTGGATAAGTGGCGTTGAAGTTATCAGGGTCACAAGGTCCTAAATTGACGAAAAAAGCTTAAAGATGGCCGCCATGACCCGGATATTCTTCCGAACTTTCTTAAAAATTGATGCAGTCTAGGAAATACTACTACTATGCAGTATGTTGAATATTGAGTATATCGGATGAGTGGCTTTGAAGTTATCAGGGTGACAAGATCCAAAATTGACGAAAAAAGATTTAAGAGGCCGCCATGAACCGGATATTCTTCCGAAATTCCTGACAAATTGATGCAGTCTAGGAAATCCTACTACTATACAGTATGTTGAATATTGAGTATATCAGATAAATGGCTTTGAAGTTATCAGGGTAACAAGGTCGTAAATTGTCGAAAAAAGCTTAAAGATGGCCGCCATGACCCGGATATTCTTCCGAACTTTCTTAAAAATTGATGCAGGCTAGGAATTAATACTACTATGCAGTATTTTGAATATTGAGTATATCGGATAAGCGGCTTTGCAGTTATCAGGGTGACAAGGTCCTAAATCGACGAAAAAAATCAAAGATGGCCGCCATGACCAGAATATTTTCCCGAACTTTCTTAAAAATTGATGCAGACTAGGAATTAAAACTTGCATCCAGTATGATGATCAAGTGAATCGAAAAAGCGGTTTTGTAGATATCAGGGTGACAAGTTCCTAAGTTGACGAAAAAAGATTGAAGATGGCCGCCATTACCCGAATATTCCCCCGAACTTTCTGAAAAATTGATGCATCCTAGGAATTATTACTTGCATCCAGTATGTTGAACACCGAGTGAATCGAAAAAGCGGTTTTGTAGATATCAGGGTGACAATGTCCTAATTTGACGAAAAAAGATTAAAGATGGTCGCCATGACCCAAATATTTTTCCGAACTTTCTGAAAAATTGCTGCAGCTTAGGAATTAATACTTGTATCCAGTATGTTGAACAGCAAATGAATTGAAAAAGCGGTTTTGAGCATATCCATGATATCGGGGTGACAGTGTATGGATGAGAGACGGCGGCCATGTACCCATGGCCATGTGCGGCGGCGCCGCCGCCGGCGGACGAAACCGTACAAAAACAAAAAGCCTGAATTAAATTATATTGAAGGGTTAACATATATTTTTAGCGTTAGGTTAGTGTCACCACGTACATTGTATACAAGCACATTGTAGAATATCGTAGAATATATTACTGTATTTAAAATTATAATACCTTATGAATGACAAACATCATTCACCACTGCCTCTTCTATAAACAGGAGTGGAATCAGACACACTGATGCTCTTAGCTGCTCATCTAAAAGAGTAATCGTGTTATTTAAGGTAATAGTAGGCCTATTTAGTGTAAATCATCGACAACAACATTTTCAATTTTCGGTGAAACCTTGAAATCACCTGCACATGTCCATAATATCATGGGGAATGTGATAGTAAAATTTGAATAATTTTGACTTTAATTGTTTGAGTGATTCTGCCAGCAAAAATATATGAAGTTGATCCGTGGCGGCCATTTTTAATTTCAGTTAAACCATGAAAATATCACCAGGACATATCCATATCTTGGAAAATGTGAAATTTCTCTGATAATTTCTGACTTAAGTTTTTTCGTCCACAAAAATTATGAAGTTGATCTGTGAAGGTCATTTTGAATTTCAGTAAATACCTTATCGCCTATGTATGTCCTCTGCATAGTCAACACGAAGAAAGGGCATGTGGGAATATTGCAAACTATTTTATTGGCGTTGTGCACGTTTATTTCAATTCATTAATTAATCAGTAAATCTCATATGCATTTGAAAGGTCAGGGACACTGACCACATGCATGTGTGCGCCAAAGAGAACCTGAGTGTCGCGCAGGGAGTAGAATCCACGATGTAGGCCTACACGCTCCACCCTCTATAACGTTAGACTTGTCATGAAGATATATACTCTTCTAATGAGCCGTGATCAAACGCATATGACTAGGCCTACCAGTAACTCAGTTTTCGCAAAGCAAATTGAACCACACGCCCCCACCAAAACTGATTGAGATCATACCAGCCAGTGCTGGTTAAATGCGACGCTGGCAGGCACAACATTTAACCAGAACTGGGCTAATTCCCCGTGTCTGCCGGGATGGAGCAACAGATTTTAAAGGTGATCTATCACCCCTTATATGGTATGAATAATTATGTCCTTATATCGAGTGATTGGCTATCATGTGACCCTCTCAGAGGGTCACATGATAGCCAATCACCCCATATAAGGAAACACTTGTGCCCCATCTTGTGGCAACTTTGATTTATTTGTCACAAATTTATTCATACTATATAGGGGGTGATAAATCACCTTTAAAGCACCGAACCACATTCAACTTTTGTCACCAACCGGGTCTCCACTCTCCATGCAGGCTCATTGTAGGCCTACACAAAGACAATAATACCAGAGTAGCCTACTTGTGTCAGTGACCACAGCACTCATGTACAACGGGCAAGTGGTCACCAGCTCATCTCCATATAGGCCCCTATCAGAAAGTGACCAAGCATATAATTATAGACCTAACGTTAGGCCTACGTGATATATAGGAGCAGGGAAAGTAACGTTGATATTATTTTAATATTAATGCCATGCCATGGAAATAACCTACATTATCCCCAGCAAACACGAGATGTTGAGCCAATGTCATGAATGTTGTTTTAATTACGGACCAATTGTTACATTTCTGGGGTGGGCAGGCGTAGGCTAAGTTCTGTCGCCACAAATGGCTACTTCTAGGTGCTCTGAATGGTCATTTTCAAATATTCACGTTACAGATATTTTGCTTCTGTCGCCACATGTGGCGACCACTTGCCCACCTCTGCATGTCCGTGGTTATAATGTTGAGCCAGCGTCGCAGGCGATGGGCCAACCTTAAAGCGGCATTGGCTCAACGTTTCATGTTTGTTGGGTCTTGACGTCATTATTGTCAGGCTAACGTCACACATGATGTTTCGTGTTTTTTTCCTATAGTCTAACTGAGTCTAACTCCCTTTCAACATTTCGCGAAATGTTAAGAGTCTAACGTTAGTTGCCGTATAGTCTAGACAAAAATGTCATGAAAATTGGTTCAGAATTGACTGAAGAATCCGCGAGATTTACTCACTCTGGTTATTGAATTTAAATTAAGGCCTTGTTCTAGACTAGAATTAGGCCTACACTAGACTATTGTATAGCATAATGTGAGCTATGACATGTATAGTAGTAGACCCCTCAATCCATTCTAAATAATCTATTTGTTATCATGGTCCACTGACACTGGATCCATCATTATTACAGGCAAGTATAATCAGATAATGTCACTAGTCAGTGATCTGAAAATATAGTCTAGATTAAAGTCTGAAGACAAGCTCAGGAGCAGAGGTCTGAGGCCGTCTGAACATGCAGAGGACTTCTGTGGAACTCAAAAGAACCTAGAGGAGCGCGCAGCGCGAGGGCTGACGCGAGATTATGCACTAGTTCTGGTATAAACCTTATAGTGCCTCTCTCTTTTCACCTGGTGAGGTAGGTGATTGTACAAGCAATGGCAAGAAGTCCAGGAGACAAGGAACCAGGGAAGAGGCGACCAGCCACCAGAGTAAGGGCAAGGACTGACCCTTTGAGATGTGCTCTGCTTTCTGAGCAGTGTGTTTGAAACCACCATCATGAACCGTCATCGTCAGCCAACCATCCGTGTCCGCCGTGTCATCACCCAAGCTAGCAATGTAAGGATAGAGAGCTCATTGCTTAAGACCAGAATCCGTCTCCTTCAGTGCTATGATTGAAAGCCCACTGCCTTATGTGTCTCACAAAACGGCTCCTTTCAGAGCCCCTGCTCTCTGTGGGAACAGGAGTTCAGGAGTTCAACCGATATCCGTCAACCGTCAACCGTGTTCTTGTCTCATGCAGTGGAGTGATAGGGAACTCCCTGCTTTTGGTATGTCACACAGAACGGCGCCCCCAGAGCCCCTGTTCTATGTGGGAACAGGAGCTCAACCGTTATCCGTCACTCAAAAGAACCCAATCATTGTCTTTCATTTATACTAGACTAGTCTAGGTGCCAGCGTCAAGCTGTAACCAGATATTGCTTGACACAAGATTTCCAGCAATGTCAGGTGACACCATACTTGTGGAGTGGGGGATCACCATAAGGCTGTAACCAGATGTTGCCCAAAACAATTTTTCCAGCAACGTCTGGTGACTTAGTAAGGAGTGGGGGTTACAGTGGGAGGGGCTTGTCTAGGGGGAGGGGCTTGTTTAAGGTTAGTGATGAGTGGAGTATTTTACATGGTTGTGAGTATAATTTTGTGACTTTGTTTGTACCTGCTATTTATAATCACTATATGCAGAGGGGGGGGGGGGTATACTAGGCTTTGCTACCACATCCTCATCAAACACTAAACACGGAACCAATGTTGATTTAATGTTGGCCCATCGTCTCCAACTCTGCGCTACAATAAATCAACATTGGTTCTGTGTCTCGTCTTTGCTGTATAGGTAAATAATCTTAGGCCTATTTTAATAATATATTTTCTTCAGATAGTCTAGCAGGAAACTATTTTGTTTTCTTGCGATTTATGTCTACTATAGACTACTGTTATCATTTTAAGTTTTGAAACATCAGGCTATGACAATATGTAGATGGCCTGGCCTACCCCATACTATAGTCTAAGCCTATTGACACGTCACGGGAGCCAGTAACCTAGTCTGGCTTTTCCAATAAAATGTTGTCAAATAAGAAACTAACTTCACTTTTTAAAACCAAAATTTATTGTTCTAAATATGATAATAGAAACTACATTAAATATATGTATACTATACCCTGGTAGACTATAATCACCTCTGATAGATATCCGTTTTATTGCATGATTTTGTTTTTTTCTAACCACTAATCAATATAGTTTTAATCCTATTAACACTAAATTTCACAAAATTATGGAGCCTGGAACCACTGGAAGTACGATTATTTAGTATTGTTTTGAGAACGATTTCCTTAAAAATATTAGATCAATGTCTGATAGCATTTATGTAGAAGTTATATAGAGTGAACTCACCTTGTCTCATCAAGTTTTTCTGACGTGATATAATTTCTTTCTCCACAGTGCACTGCATCGGATTGCTGTGTTCACAAATCGCATAATATTGCTTGCTATTCCAGTAAAAAATAGGTCTACCTCATCAACACTTCGTGAAATTGCTGGATCGCCGTTTTCGTATCGCTGATTATAACAATGCATCGCCACTTAGCGCAAAATGTGATGTCATGGGGAAGCTAGTGGCTTATATATAGACACCAATGACAAACTCAATGACAAAAAAGTTACACAGTAGCGTATAATAGAGCTACAACCAGTATAATAGTAGGCTATTTAGCCTGAATAAAAAAATTAAAAACATTTAGAGGGGAGTCTACTTCAAAATGTTTCCAAAGATTTATTTTCTTTGCATATTTTATTATATATATAAGGTCACAGAACCTTTATATGGATTAGTCTATAACGATGGTCTAAAACAATAGTGGGTCAAGTCGACTTGACAGCGAAATTGTGTTTATCTTTTTGCTTAGAACTACAGTCTGCTAAATCCACTTATCAGCATGTAGACTTGGACTTATAATGATGAAACACACAGCGATTGGAATTTGACAGTAGATCAAGTGAAGTTATCAGATTATTTTTTACCTGCAAAAGTGATTTACAGAAGCAAAAATGGGATCAACAAGACACCAAGTTGACTTAGCGCTTTCTTACACCAGGAACACAGAATATACAGAGATTGTTCCTAGATCAACAATAAACTAAGTCCAGGCATTTCCCCTGTGTTGTCTCCACATGTCTTAGAATAAGAATGCGCTAAGTGCACTTGCACCGTTGTTCTCCAAGAAACAGAGCCCATAAGCATATAATACGAGAATAACAATGTGTCAAGTCGAATTGGTCCTGTGTTGAACAGATAATATGCTGATATGTGCTCCTTTTCCCGAGAATAACAATGTGCTAAGTCGACTTGATCTGTTGTTTTAACCTTAATTTGGAATAAATTCAAACTTTATACATATTATAGATGACTTAGCTGGTTATTATTCTAAAGGCCAAAAATGTCACTTAGCACACTATTGTTTTAAGCCATCGATAAGCTCTTTGTCGAGCTAAATCGTTTTAGCAGGAACCGCAAGTGTTTTAGATGAGCGATTGCCGTTGTTTTAGAACCCAATAGAACCTTAACAGGGATTATATGTTCTTCATAGAACCCAAGGGATCTAACAGGCACCTTAAGGAACCTGATTGTCAAAATGTAGTACATAGAACCCATAAAGTTCGGAAATGAACCTTTGGGTTCTGATAGGAACCAAGTTTAGCGGAAAAGAACTTTTTGGTTGTTTAAAGAACGTTTTGGTTCTTTTTAGAACGAAAGAGAACCTTTATTTTTAAGAGTGTATGCGATAATCTAACCATCAGAAGGGTAAAATCAGAGACATTTGACAGTCTAGCCCCAGACGATAATAGACGAGATATGTGATACTCTAGTAGTCTAGCACCCAGAGGGTTAAAACTTTAGACATATGATACTCTAACCACCAGAAGGTTAAAATGATAGTTAATACGTGAGACACTTGATTCGAAAGACCCCAGATAGGGCGGGGGCCCTGGTTAAAACTGCCTCTTTGTAAAGTCGGAGATCGGGTGTTCGAACCCCACTCTGGCCTTCAAGTTTCAAAGAAACAAAATGTTTTTCCCGCTCACTCATAAAGATTCAATATTGTGGGGAGCCTCCGTGACCGAGAGGTAGCGTGCTCGGCCTTAAACCGCCAGGGATCGAATTTCGAAGCCTGTGTCTGGGGGGCAGTGTCATCTCATTGATAGTAATAAAAGAGACATATAATGATCTAGCTATCAGAAGTTTTGTATAGGAGACATGTGATAATCCAGTCCACAGAATATTGATGTAGGCCCCTATGAGGCAAGTGGTACTCCAGCCATCCATATGTTAACCTAGGAGACATGATTGTGGTACTCTAGCCCCTAGAGAGTTAGTTTATAATTAGTTTAAATTTACAATTGATTGTAATCATATATAATATCTCCCAGAGTATACCCCTATCTCCCAGACTATACCCCACCCTGCATCTGATGGGGTATAATCTGGGCTTGTGGGGTATACTCCTAGAATATACCCTGGGGTATAGTCTGGGAGCTCCCAGACTATACCCCAGGGTATATTCCAGATTATACCCGGGTATAGTCCAGAATATACTCAGGTATAGTTTAGTGGGGGGGGTTAATCTGGGCGGTTACACCGGGGCCCGCGCGGAGTGAAAAAAATGGACGGCACCCGGTTGGGGTGCCACCGGGTCCCGTGCGGGACGACCAAATAAGGCAAAAAACAGCCCGGGAACTGCCCGAGAAGGCCTCTTTTGTGAATTGTGACCAAGGCATAAGTTGGTGATTCACTAATGAATGCTTTTTAATTATAGAGGATAAAGGTGTAATGTAAAGCGTGAATATAATAAGTGAATAAAAGTACTGACCCCTGAGAAACACCGAACTTTATGGCGTTACTATGAGATAGATTATCACCTATCTTGGCCGTCTGTTTCTATCATACAATTATGACTGGCTCCAGTCAAACCGTTTACAGGAGATGCCAAACCACGATGGGGGTAGTTTGATAAGTACAGCATGGTCGATTGGATTAAATGCCACTGACAGCAGGGGGGGGGGGGTCACATGGGTCACGTGACCCGACCCCCCCCCCCCCCCTAATTTTTAAATGCCCCTTTCAAAATCTAGAAAATGTAATTTTCTGTATAAAATAAATAGATTAGATGAAAATGCGAGTTCTCTTCCATTTGTTATTCCTTAGATACATAGAAATTATGTATTTGGTATTTTATTAGCCAAAAAAATGTTTTATGTGTTTCTGCCCTTTGTATCTTTCGGTGACCCTGCCCTTTTTCCACCCTGGATCCCCCCCTGGACAGATCTATAAACAAAGTTAGTATAGTAACCCTCTTTTTTTTCATGTTGGTAGTTATGTCATTGGAATCTTAAGTAAAGTAGTTTCAGTTGAATGATTCTTTTGTAAACAGATGAATTTGGTTCAGATATAGTAGCTATAGATATATAAATATCCCCCAATAGAGAGGAATATGGCACAATGGCTGGAGCGTAGATCTTTGAAATTAGCCACTGCCTGCTGCGCGAATTCGAGGCTCACTAGGACCGGATTTTCAGAGAAATATCATGTTTCTCCCTTCTAAACGCTGAGACATTGTGGTATCAATGCTGTGTCCTTGGGCGAGGCACTTTTCCCTCACGTGCCTCACGTCACTCAGGTGTAAATCAGTACCTGGTGGGGCAGAGATGCCAATTGGTGAACGACAAAGTTACTAGCACCACATGGCTGCAGTGCTATATGCTCCCTGGGGAATTAAATGACTCTAAATGAGTAAGCAAGCGGGATGCAACCACCTTTTCAACAACTTTCGAAATAAAGCTTAAGTTTGAAACCGGCCTGTATTTTTTTAATCATTTTTTTATCTAAGTAGGGCTTTTTCAAAAGCGGTATCACATGAGCAGTTTTGAAAGCTGAAGGAAACACACCTTCTTTCGATGATTTATTTACAGTATTGGCGATTGGAACAATCAACAATAATAATAATAATATTCTTTATTTATAGAGGGTGACCTATTGAGCTTTCGCTCATCTGCCATGGGGCCCTCTGAAAAAAAATCATATACAAGTATACAAATTGAGACATAATAAAAAAATACATATGAATATGAACATAGCATAATTACAGAACAAAACAAATTTAAAATTAAAAGCTAGAATGGTATAAACAAGGTAAAAACACAATTCATATTGCAGTAGACAAACATAAATATTGTAGCTGTTAACATAATGTTTATTTAGTATTATATAACAAGAAATCCTTAGGCTCAGGTTGAAAGCTAGATATGGTGGTACAGTTCCGTATTTGTTTATTTAAATTGTTCCATAATTTAGGACCAATAAGCGATAAACTTCTGGTGTGTTGTCTTGGTACATCTAATTGGCCAGTTCCAGAGGATCTCAACAAATAAGTATGATCATTGGATGTGGAGCGGAACATATTGTGTAAGTAAATGGGAGCAAAATTATTAATACATTTAAAGACTAGACTAAGCTGATAAAATTTAACGATTTCTGTAAAGGGAACCCATTTCAGCTCACTGAATAATAATTTACTTCGAATTGAAAAATCAGCATCGAGGATCAATCGAGCGGCTCTTTTTTGAAGTTCTACAACTATATTTATGTTTTCTTTGGATGTAAAATGAAATGAAATGAATCGGGCTTTAGGCCACCTTTGTGCACATATAGGCTAAGCTGGGCCAGGAGAACCTCCTGAGGCTGGTGAGATGATTGAGATGACACTGTCCTCCAGACACAGGATTCGAAATTCGAACCCTGGCGGTCTGAGGCCGAGCACGCTACCTCTCGGTCACGGAGGCTCCACACAATACTGACTTTCACACGTGGATGGGGAAGAAACAGTTTTGTTTCTTTCAAACCGCCGAGACCGGGAACCGAACCCCGGACTCTGGCGTGAAGGGCAGCGGTGCTAACCACTACCCTAGGGCCCCCGCCCTTCTTTGGATGTGCTTCCCCATATAATACAACAGTACTCAAAATACGGTTTTATATAGTAGTTGAAAAACAAAATACTACTTTGGCAAGAAGGGTCGTATACGCTTGAGAAGAAATAGTTTATAAGCCACAGTCTTTTTTATTTTCGCAAATTCCATGTCAACGATTGATCAATGTGAATACCAACTGACTTTCTATGAGAGACTTGTTCATGTATATATACATAACTAAATGAAACAAAATAAAAAAAATTATGGTTTAATGTCCCACTGCGGGACTACAACACTATGACGGTGGAACGGTAATTTGACGATGTGACAAATAAATACGATGCTATAAACTAACACATTGTCAATAACTATATATCGCGATTATCTTTTGCATAAATGTATCCTGGCGTGATGGTACGGTAATTCGTCCACAGTATATTTATCCCTTTAAGCCCTCAAGATGCATTGAAGCATCATTTTACATCCCTGGAAACACACTTAATTTTCCTACAACTAAGGGTTTTTGAATGAAAATTTCCATGAAACTGGTTTACTAATACATGGTAATTATCTTTAATTTTTTCACCCCCTTCAAATCATCTTCATCCACTACAAGTCGAGAATTGCGACAGCAATTCGCGGCTTGTAGTGGATGAAGATGACAATGTAAAGTCAGGATTAAAAGGGTTAATTAATAAAAACATATAATATGGCTATTGATGGGTTTTGCTTAAATGTTCGTGTTATGTTATTTTTTATCACCATAGGGGCTGGAGATAATTTATAATAATACAGAGATCATTATCACCTCGAAAGAACATTGTTATTATTGGGAATATTATACACATTAATATAGATCGTCATTCTGGAGACTTGATATTTATATAAATGGCTGTAATGCTACTGGTTTGTTAGCGTTGACTGTTGGCTTAAGATTTGGCCAGCATCTGCGACGCTGGCCCAATATTAATCCAGCATTGGCGCTGTGTCACCATCAAGAGCGGGGGCCCTAGGGTAGTGGTTAGCACCGCTGCCTTTCACGCTAGATTTCGCGGCTCGGTTCCCGGTCTCAGCGGTTTGAAAGAAAACAAAAAATGTTTCTTCCCCATCCACGTGTGAAAGTCAGTATTGTGGGGAGCCTCCGTGGCCGAGAGGTAGCATGCTCGGCCTCAGACCGCCAGGGCTCGAATTTCGAATCCTGTATCTGGAAGACAGTGTCATCTCAATCATCTTACCATCCTCAGGAGGTTCTCCTGGCCCAGTTCAGCCTATATATGCACAAAGGTGGCCTAAAGCCCGATTCATTTCATTTTGTCATCATCAAAGCATCAATGTAGAAATGTCGTGCAAAGTAGTATGTGACGAGCGCTGTATACTTCCATAGTATTCACCAGGTGTCAGGCTGCTGTATCAACTAACACTTGACAACATGTTAACCCTTTAACCGCCGGTGCCGCATAAATTCGGGTTTTCATTTTTTATTAGCACATTAATTACCACATTTTAAATATGTTAAAGATAAAATGTGACATCAACCAGCAAGATTTGAAAAGAGTTGTCCTCCATTTTGTCAAATCTGAATAATTTTCACTTAATTGAAGTTGTGGATCGCGTCAGCGAGACACAACTTCAAGTGGGTGAAAATTCAAATTGAAAAATTTGGCGGTTAAAGGGTTAAGAGGAGAATTTTGAAAATTATCTATGATTCAATTCGCAATTTTAACAAATCAGCTGCGGGATACCACGAATGGTTTAACCCTTACAGCGCTGGATTATTTTTATATAAACCACGGAGAACAAAGGGTTTTTTTCAATTTGAAATCATCATGAATGTCTTATTCATCTCTTTCCGATTCATTTGAATACCTATGTTATGGGTCTACGACCATTATAAATATTGTTACTTTTACAGTGCGGGGATCGATTTTAGACGTCATAATCTGACGTCTACAGACGTCAGATTATGACGACTAAAGTCGATCCCCGCGCCGTAAGGGTTAGGGCCCTATCACATGTATTACACTCACGCAGGACCAACGCATTGAAAAATAAGCAATTTAGGCCAATGTTTTGTAGTCTTGTATACGGAATACGGCGTTCGCTCATCGTGAATGGCTCTATCACTGAAGTTAAGCAACGTCGCGCCCGGTTCATAATTGGATGGGTGACCGGCTGGGACTGCCAGGTACCGTATACACTCGTGGAGCTCAGAGAACCACGTAAATCAGATGGCTCGTCTGACTGACCTAGAGTTGGACGTAAAAGAATCTCAATGGACGTAGGCGCAGTTTCCATCCAGCGAGACCCCAGAAAATCCACAATGAGTGAGTACTTGGCACATAAGGCGAATTTGCTTGGAATGAAAATAGCTTGATGCGCCTCAATGGCAGCTCAGCTGTATATCTCCCAGGAGACTGAGTTGGAATTTGAATGATAACAGGCCTTGCTAAGTTACTCTCGATGTTCAGCGCTCTGAACAGCCTCCGGCTGGATACATGCGCTTTATAAGATTTCATTCATTCATTCATTCATTCATGTCTTTTTCGTTCCCTGGACGTGCCACCCTCAGAATTCGTTACTGATTTGTCAAAGGCGCTGGAACAACGTTACATACTGCATGTGTTAAGCTGTATTACGCATATGCTTTACATTTCCAGAATATGTGAGCATTCATTGCCGCAAAATAACCAGCCTCAGACTGATACAACGCCATCCACACGCACAGTACACCTATTGTACTTTTAATCCCACACATCCTGCTATTTTGTGAAACTCAATAGCCTTGACTGACATTTTTTTAACCTAGCAATCTAATACAATAAAGTATGGGAGAAGTGGACTTATATAGGCTTAACATAGTCTTGAATCGCTAGCAGCAATATATTGCTGATGCTGTGTTCAGCATTACCCATTCAGACGGAATGATGGTCCACTGACACCCTATGTTAAGAAATGTTAAGAAATAAATTGCTATCGCATCAACACGAGGTTTATGAAGCTTATGACGTTGTCTGTTATCGAACCTGTTGGCCAGGGAGCCAGTATAATAGCAGAACACCACAGATAGGTGTAATTTTACTGTATCCTTACAGCGCTGCGGGGATCGACTTTAGACGTCAGAATCTGACGTCCGTAGACGTCCGATTCTGATGTCTAAAGTCGATCACCGCACTATAAGAGTAAACAGATTTATAATGGTCGTAGATCCAAAACACAGGTATTCAAATGAAGCGGAAAGAGCTAACTAAGAAATTCAAGATGATTTCAAATTGAAAAAGACCTTTGGTCTTCATGGGTTATATAAACAAATTCAGCGATTTAAGGGTAAAAACACGTTATTTTTAATCATGTAATTCTCGTATTGTATGGTATGCCAATACCGGTAATTATATTGAATAAATGACACCTACCAAGACAGCTACGCAATGCTAACTCAAAAGTCTTACCATATGATTTATTCTCACATCTAAACAAGGTGAACAGGTCACAAACCTGCTCTTGATCTGTTAGCAGGTTACTGAGGAGGGCATAGTCTCGACTCTGAGCCATCATGATTTTTAAACCATTTGTGGTTTTGTTTGCACTGTTATATCCAGACCTAAACGCTTCAGAAATTAAGTAATACACTCTTTGCACGATTTTGAGTAATTAAACAGTAGTCCCAACTAAATGGTTCAGCCTTGGTCACTGTGTGGCGTTTTGTTGTTGAAAAGAGGGTAACCGGAGTCCCAACATAATAGTTCAGCTTTGGTCACTGTGTGGCGTGTTTTTATTGAAAAGGGTGTATTGGAGGCAATTGAACAATTTTTGGTTGGTGACGCATTTTATAATGACGCCGAGATATGTAAAATACTGATTTAAACATAATAAAAACAACCGATAAGAACATTTATCATATTAATTATTCCTTTTTGTACATTTTGCATATTGTAAATATTGTAATTTAAAGCTGCTCCTTGGGATAAGAATTTTCATTTTTTTCAATTTTGAAAGTTTAGTTTATATGAAGCTATATAACCTATTGATCTTAAATAAAATACAGCAATATAAAAAAAAACAATGTTAAAGCACTGAAAAAGACGAAACAAGCTTTATTTCGAAGACGTATACTGTCATGTAAGCAAGTTTGTTCACAGCATACCACATATAGACCGTAAATACTGATCATCTCAGACAAAGTAACCACGTAGTCACATCAATAGCTGCCTCCCTTAATTGCTCTTGGAACGGGTTGATCAGGGGGTTCCCCCACAGCACCGATTGTCTGCTCAACGCTGGGCCGACGGCAAATAATATAACTATCAATTTCTGATATTGATGTTTCCATTTCTACTCTAAAAACAATATGCCCGCCAAAATTCAAAATGACCGCCAGTGGCCATCTATAATTTCTAACTTTTGTCATAGTAGCTCTGCACTCTAAACAATATAAATTCTTTAAAAAGAACCCCTTAGTACTATTACCATGCAGCCCCAGGAGAACCCTGCACGGTAATAGTACTCAAGGGTTCCTTCTAAAGAACTTATATTGTTTAGAGTGTGGAATCTAGTTTTAATGTAAAACCTCATTTTTGACTAATTTAGTTACACTGATTAGGTACACAGAATTGTTATTTCTATGTTTCAAGGACATCTAGAAGTCAAAACGAAGGTGGCTGCCAATGTGAACATGATTTTTTATCATTTTTGTCAGTGACTGCTGTTAACTATTATATTACGAAATAATAGGTGTGTAATTCAAATAAATGATCCGTTTGAGACTAATTTGAAGACGTTGATTGTAATAGAATTTATATTTTACGCTTCCAGGACATCTAGAGGTCAAAACCAAAATTAACGGCCAGTATCTTGAATTTTCAACTTTTGCCCTAAAAAGTCTAGAATATAATGTAACATCTTATATTTTTACGTTTCTAGGGCATCTAGAGGTAAAATATGGAGGCCAATGTCTATATGAAAATTTTCATTTTTGCCGGTGAATATTGTTGATTATTATTATTATTAAATTATAAGTCCATAAATTAAATAAATATTCCATTGTCGACTAATTTGCAGACGTTGATTAAAAATTGAATTGATATTTTATGTTCCAAGGTCATCTAGAGGTCCAAACCAAAATCAATGGGCATCTCGAATTTACGTCATTTTTTGACTAATTTGGGTACACTGATTTACTTATTTATTGATTTATTGATTTATTGAGACATATTTATACAGGGTGGTCAGTAGCAGTCAGGCTATTTCTCATATGTGCCCTGTAGAGAGTTTGTTATATGAAAAACAAACATTCAATTATATAATATATAATACAGGTGAACGTTATAATACAGATAAAAACGTATCAAGGTTAAAACACATAATATAGAAATGTTGCCCGCGCCAAAACAAAAAACTACATATATATTATATATTATTATTAATATGAATAGTAGGTAAAATACACTCTGGAAAGCGTAGCAACGTACAAAATTACTTTTTAAAACATGATTTTTTTCCCTTTAAAGGATTTTCACCAGCGAGTCTGCATGCTGTTAATCATTATAATATTCTAAAAATATAGGGTTACAATCAAATTTAATACCTCATTTTAGACTATACTGAATACATTGGAATTGGTATTCCTTTTTAAGTTTCATCTTGTTGGTAAAACTGTTAAATGTCCACCCGGATATATCGATTAAAGGAACACAATATTAAGTGTATTATAACTTTAAATGCATCTACTGTATAATTACACACAGGGGTCAAAACCGAAATGACAATCAAATTCCAATTTAGGGTCCAATTTGTTCGGTATCGCGTAGCGAAAAACTCGACCAATTACTAATCAAATTTTTTAATGATCAGCAGAATATTTTATCCTTTTAGATAATAAAAAATCACGTAATCTTGGACTTTGTTGGAAATCGCTACACAAAATTTTCAAAACAAATTGAACACTTCTTTTGTAGCTATAACAATGAAGCAACAAAATTTACACAATTGCGAAAAACATAAGAATCAATATCTAATGTCAATATTCTCATTATTTCCCATAAATGTATTTAAACCTAAACATAGCATGATATGATATGGATGTTTTCATAGCTGCTAAAATTCAAAAAAGCACCATCTATAGAAATTAAAGGGATTCATTTTATAGAACTTTAAAGGACCATATTTTTGCAAAATTCGAACCTTCCCACATGCAGCTATAGAGATTTCATTCTATATTGTATTGTTGAAATACTTTAGTCCAATGATATATTATAAAAATAAATAAAATTAACAAACTATTTGACAGCCATGACTAGAGCAACGTGGTGGATGGACAAGTCCCTTAGAATTCTCACGTGTATGCCTCTCATCGTACCCTGTTCCTCGTGCACACTATTTGATCAGAGATGTATAATACGATGCGAATATCTGTGAAACGCAGTGAAAACACGGTGAAAACACGGTTATATAACACACCCTCCCCCATACTTCATTCTGTGAAACGCAGTGACGTCACTCGGTGAAAACAAGGCTATATAAGAACCCTCCCCCATACTTCATTGTATTAGCCAGCTCGGTGAAAATAAAGGAGGTCGAGGTCATTGAGTTTCACAGAAATTACCGATTACCCCTGCATCCATAAGATGATCTGCATGTTTCGAGGTATTCACCAGATGGCGCACATGTCAAGTAACGTAACCCAATACCATAACATCAGCCATATTATTTAAGATGAACCATTTGCCACGATAAAATGCGTAAAGTAAATTCCAAAATATAATTGACGATAAGACGATAGTTAATTTGGTAAAAAAAAAATAAGGCATTATTATTCTACAATACCAATAATGGATTGCGTAAATTTCGTGTAACCGTTCGACGGAGTGAATGTAACTACGATCGCTCTTACTGGTGGTAGATATTCACATGAATAAAGACCTCGTATGATGACCCATAGCTGATTGCAAAAATGCAATTTCGCACATGCATTTCTCGACGCAACTGAAATAATGATGAGATGGGCTTAAAATGATCTCAGACATGGAAATTTGACGTTTTTGGGTTTGACGTGTTTTTTGAAGATTTGTTTAGCTATCAGACCGGCAATCGGAATCTCAAATATTAGGGGTTAATTATGTTCCATACAGATTATTTCTATTCATTAAAATAGCGCACTACCCAGCAAACATGAGACGTTGGCCCAACGTTGGTTTACTGTTGGGCCAACGTCGCAGACGGTGGGCTAGCAGTAAACCAACATTGGGCCAACATCTTATGTTTACAAGGTAGCCAGTGATGTTATATTATTGATGCAGGAGAGTATTCTTTTTCAGCGCCTCAAACATCTAAATGGAAAGCAGCCACTGAACTTATCCACCTTTCTCCGATATGAAACAGGAAAAAGATCGACTGCCTTCTATTTAGTGCAAAATGAAATCATCGCTCATATTGGAAACATAGCCACTCTGGCTGAGGTTGGTAAGCAGCTAATACAAGTAGATAATACAAAGGATCTCCGAGCTAGCCGAGGTTTTCACGTCTGTAGCCTCTTAATTTCTCCCCTTCAAAGAATTATATCTAAAGATAAATGAGCATTACATTTGAGATATTGAGATTATATTTGCATTTAAATTATACGTACGTCATTCATTTATTTTTCAACCACTTGAAGTTGTGGATCGCGGTAGCGAACCACAATTTCAAATGGGTGGAAATTTAAATTCTATAACCTATTTTATTTCACATTGAGAAGTGAATTTAAAAATGTTAAAGTTAGCTATTTCTGCTTCATTTGAATACCTATATTATGGGTCAACGGCCACTATAAATAGTTCACTCTCTCAGTGCGGGGATCGTCTTTAGGCGTCAGAATCCGACGTCTATAGACGTCCGATTCCGACGTCTATAGACGGTCCCCGCTCTAAAAGGGCTAATAAAAATATACCGTGTAGTAGCCTACATAAATGTGATCTGTGTATTTTAAAAACACGACTCTTTGTATTTTTATATAATCATAGGGGGTGTTACGGGTAGGTTTAATGATCAAGAACTCCAAGATGTCATAGAAAAGGGGAGCCCAGAAATAACCATCCAACTTCCCTCTTTACTTTATTATAAATCCTAGATACGTCAGGGGTGAGGAAAAAACAGGACTCCCACTGCTGCAGACATCTGGATTTGATGAGGAGGCAGACGGAGGCGTGCTTATGATGACAGGAGGTCAAGGTGATCACGTGATGGCGCGCGGCATGCTGGGTACAGTTGTGACATCCTGTTTACACTGCGGCGGAGCTGGTCCCAATACATCCAGTGCGTGGGAAATGATTATGGAGTATCCTTGTGCAAACGAAAGTTGTCACAAATGGGGTTCATTTGTGGGCAAATGTTTGAGACGTTAGCTGGTTAGGCCTGCATTGCTACAAAGGAGCTTAAAAATAAGTAGGATATATGTACAGGACAATTAGTTCACTTCAGAGAACTCCTCTTGTTTAATTGATGAAAGTTGGTATTATTTACTGATGAAATCAAATTATAAATTACACCAGGGAAGTGTACCTCCCTGGTTACATAGAAATCCAACCTGATAATGACAGATGCATGTATTTCTCACAACATAAAGACATAATTCTATATGATGTAATTATACTCAGTATATTTATACCCAGAATTTGTTTTGTAACTGGAAACGGGTCAATTTGTCACATTACAATTCATATTTACGGCAGAATACGTCAGCTAATATGACTTCTCAACACGGGCGGATGCAAAAGTTTGAACTTATACTTGGAACTTGGCTGACCTTCCACAAATAAATTTAAATACAGATTTTATTATGCTCAGCCAATAAACGGGGGTCCTTAGTAAAATTGTATTTTCTCAATAGAAGGGTCCTAAAGGACGCACCATTTAATGGAGATCGACTTTTTTTATTTCCAGTCCTGCATTTTTTTAAGAAATTACCTCGATATTGTTTTTGTGCAAACAATCAAAACATTATTTTGTTCCAAATATACATTTTTACATGGTAATGATTTTTTATGGCTATGTCTCTCCCACAAACTGATTATATAAGTGCAGGGATGTTTTTGTTAATATTTTGTTTTAGTATGAGCCTTCTTTAAAATGCATCAACTTTTTTGCATGATCCTTTCAACAATTGTTTTTTGATGCACAAGTTCTACTACGAGCTATGTTTTCAAGAAATTTTAGCCAAAATGCCCCCCCCCCTCCCCCTCACTCTCCCTGGATAATTATGTGTTGAGCATTGCATGAACATTGGCAGAATACAAAGCCAGTATCCCGTGTTTTCGTGATATTCCCCATTCCGTAGATGACTAAATATAGGTGCCAAGTAAGCAGTATTTGACATTTAATCCAGTGATATTAATCCTGGGAAACGTACTGAAGCATGTCATTTAATAACATGTCGTGATGAGTTAAATAATGCTGTATAAAAACTGAAATTCTTCAACAGAGATGTGATTCTTCATAGCCACTTCCTGACAGATCATCCATATACATGTAGTTAGATATGTATATCCCCGACAAATTTATGCAGATCTTTCCTGGTCTTTTAACCCTTTAACTGCCAAATTATTCAATTGGAATTTTTACTCATATGTGGTACTTAATGTGCTAATAAAAAATGGAAAACTGAATATATGCGGCTCCGGCGGTTAAAGGGTTAAATGCTGCCTCGTTTAAACCCTTTCAGTGCGGGGATCGACGTCAAATTCTGACATCTGAAGTCTATCCCCGCACTGAGTACAATATGGAAGAAGACCCATAACATATAGGTATTCAAATGAAGCATAAAGAACTAACTAACACATCTTTGAGTGATGCTTTCAAATTAAAAAAAACCCTCCTTGTTCTCTTGTGAAAATATTTGAACGTTTTAAGGTTAAAATAGTCCATTTGTAATTAATGTCTATATAATATGGTTATGTTAAATTGTGGCCAGCTGTCGACTAATAATGCGTGAAATCGGGAAAGTTATATAGCTTCCTTTATTAACCCTTTGAGCGCATTTTAGCTTTTGTAATGCTAGACCCTTCCTTATACATGGTATATATACGGCTTCGTCATTTTTAACGCTTACAGCTCGGGATCGACTTTACACGTCACATTCTGACGTCTTAAGTCGATCCCTGCACTGTATTCTGTAAGAATAACCCATAACATAAGTATCCAAATGAAACAGAAAGAGCCAGAGCGTTAGAAATTTGAGCTTTAAATGATGGAACTTAGCTCAAACAATTCAGCAGTACAATGGTTAATTTATTTACCACGTGAAATCGTTTGAATACAAATAGTTCACGATATTCACGAGATAATACCTTTTGATATAATTACACTCGGGTAATTATTAAACGCAAACCTTTATTAAAAGCAGGTGATTTTCATTCATTCGGCGACCCAAGGGTTTTTTTCAATTAAAAATCGTCATAAATGTCTTAGTCAGCTGTTTCCGCTTCATTTGAATACCTGCTACCTATGTTATGGGTCTATAACCATTATAAATATTTTTACTCTTACAGTCCGTGAGTGGATCGACTTGAGACATCAGAATCTGACGTCTGTAGACGTCAGATTCTGATTTCTACAGTCGATCCCGCGCTGCAAGGGTTAAACCGTGTGATCTGCTACCTTAGCAAGTCTCTGGAACCATTTATGATTAATCGAAAGTGAAAGCAAAGATGGAAATGCTGAGCCACAGTCGTTGTGGCTAATATGATAAAACCAGCCTAAGGTCAATATATCTAGTGTTTCTTTGGTTCTAGTTTCTAATTTTTTAAATTAAACAAAGCGATCTGCATCAGTGTACATATCGACGTAATCGTTCTCCGAGGTTTGACACCATCCATTTTGCTTCGTGATGTTTTTTCGTATTTATACTTCCGGGTTTATACATTCAGTATAGTCAGTCATCTGCCCGTGACAAAATGAAATAAAATGAATGGGTTTTTCTTGTGCACTTTTGTGCACATGTAGGCTAAACTGGGCCTGGGAATGGTGAGATGAATGAGATGACACTGCCCTCCAGAAACACGATTAGAAATTCGAGCCCTGGCGGTCTGGGGCCGAGCACGCTATCTGTCGGTTACGGAGGTTCCCCACAATATTGAATCTTTACAAGTGAGCGGTAAGAAACAGTTTGTTTATACTTGAATGCCCAGGCGCGCTTGCAGGCATACGCAAGGTACGCAAGTGCATACCTTCAAATTTTCAAAGCATGTGTTTTTAGAAACCAGATAATATATAACTCCTTTTCATGACAGTAAAGAAAACATTCGTTGACGCCTGCAATGACTGCTAATTTAATCGTAGGTCTGAAGATCACAAACACAATGGCGCGAGGGTAGCCAGTCACAGTGGCTTCGCTGTCACTCTCAGCCTGATCCCCTCCCGTTGTTTCAAAGAAACAATTTTTTTCTTCCCCACTCATTCATAAAGATTCAATATTTTGGAGAACCTCCGTGACCGAGAAGTAGCGTGCTCGGCCTCAGACCGTCAGGGCTCGAATTTCGAAACCTGTGTCTGGAAGGCATTGTCATCTCATTCATCTCACCCTCCTCAGTAGGTTCTCCTGGCTCAGTTTGGGTTATTTGTGCACAAAGGTGGCCTAAAACCCCATTCATTGAATTTCATTAGAATATCAGTCATGTTTGGCGTACGAATTACTTTCTGTATTGCAATATGTGTGAAGAGAAAGGAGGACAGTAACCTGGAAAGATTTTATTTTTTATTTTTTTCCACCCTGGGCGTCCAAGGGCCGATATGCCTAAAGAGAGTTGTTGATACAAACCATTGCCCCAGTCTCACTCACTGGATTCACGAATGTAAAAGGCCGTAAAAATGAATTTTTCAGCTATTTTATATATATGCCACACACATGCGTTATCTTCTTCGTTGAACACGCCTAAACAGATTTTACTTTTACATTTCTATTTTTTCTTTATTGTTATAAACATTTAAAACGTATTTGCTCACCTCATCATGATTATTCACTTGATTCATTACTTTTTTTAAAAGTGTTTTAGTAAATGTATTTATTATACTCTTTCTGTGTTTTCATCCAAGGGATAATCAAGCTTGTTTTAATCTTTTAAGAAATATTCACAAGAGCCAAAGGGGTAAATCTGGTAAATATTATCACCACTACTACACAGGGGCTCAATCTTTTGGTCTCTAGCAGTATATATTTCAAACTCGCTCCGAGCAAATCTCAAGACAATAATTTTAAGATTATCTCAAGACAATAATTGCAACAACTACTTAATTATATAGTTATGTGTGTATGTATAAAGAAAATATATATGTATAAAGAATGATCCAAGCCATTATTAAAGTAATAGCTATGATAATTAAAGTGATATCAATCGTAATCAAATTGTGATAACCCCTCCACCCCCACCCCTCCTCTGTCTTATATCTGCGTATGAGATCTCCGACTACACCCTGCCTACGACATTGTCTCAATATTAACAAAGTACAAGCTACTGGTCCAACATTCAGACAAGGTGGTGTAGCGGCCGGCTTAACACCATGGTATATAATTTATATTTATTTCGTGTGATAAAAATATAATTTCATGACCACGAACTGATAATAATAGTCGTACATACGAGAATATTACGTATTTCATCTCTAGAACGCATTATAATACTACAAATCTTATTGTTATGTATATCGTCCCGCCCTTGGTTATGAAAGGGTGTATCTGTCACTTCACAAAGTTTCAGATACACCCTTTAAGCCTTTAGCCGCCAAATTATTCAATTGTAATTTTCACTCACTTAAAGTTGTGTCTCGCTGACGCGATCCACAACTTCAAGCGAGCGAAAATTATTCAGATTTGACAAAATGGAGGTCAACAAATGTCAAATCTTGCTGATTAATGTCACGTTTTATCTTCAACAGGTTTAAAAGCTGATATGTAATGTGCTAATGAAAATGTAAAAAAACAAATATGGACGGCACCTGCGGTCGGGTTAATGTCCACGGGGACGATAAGCTCGACACCGGGTCATGGAGTACACCACTAGCTACATGTAATCACTTTTATCTCTAACTATACTCGGATGTTGTGATATGAAATCATCATAAATATCTTAGTCAGCTGTATCCGTTTCATTTGAAAACCTATGTATGGGATTAAAGCCATTATAACCTTTTTACTGTTTCAATGCGGGAATCGACCTTAGAGTCAATAGACTTCATATTCTGACGTCTAAAATCGATATCCGCACTATTTGAATTTTCACCCACTTGATGTTGTGTCTCGCTGACGCGATCCACAACTTCAAGTGAGTGAAAATTAATCAGACCACTGCTAACAGGGTTAACATAAGAGCTGATCACAATACAACTATAGTCGTTTTAAGACATGTATTAGTTGTATTAGTTGCTCAAAACGTTAGTCTTGCAATTTAAGGTTTGTTTAAAATAGATAAATTAACGATTAAAAGGTTAAGAGGAATAAATGGATGAGCAGCACATTGTTTTATCTGAACATAAGAATCCGAACATATTTTTTTCGCCTTACTGGGTCCATTCGTAGTGTATGTTCTCACATGGACTGTACCCAGACTAAAATCAGAATTAGTAATTCGTTCAAGCAGTTTAATTGTCGTGATTTTGTTTTGGGTGAGTGACACACCACCACTCATCGAGTATGAAGGGCCCCTCAAGTGTTGTGTGAGTAAGAGAGTTGTTGGAGGGAGGTGTCTTTTAATGGAATCCTTATCGATCTATTGTACCTCAAACTTCAGGTAGAGGTAGACATGCTTGAATAGTCAATGCCAATGCTCCCATGTATACCATGATAGCGAACATGAGACGTTGACCCAATGTTGAATTAATGTTGGCCCAACGTCGAAGACGGTGGGCCAACATTAACTCAACATTGGATCAATTTATTTATTTTTCTATGCTGGAAACCAACGTGGTATATTGTAATGGTGTACCACCCACAGCTATTCATATGATATTGTAAAGATGAGCTAGTGTTACGTAAACTGACCCCCTTAAAAGTGCCGCTCAGAAATGGATTCATGGGCTCCTTTCCACGCAACCAGGAACCATGCGAGCGTGGTGCGAGTCTTCTGCTATGTAAATACAAACAGAAGAAAGACGGCTTTATGCTACTCACACATGTACATTACACTGCACCTACGTGCCTTTTGGAAGAACTTTGACAATGTGCACACGATACTTTCT